>JAQGAE010003262.1:0-15208 GCA_034696685.1 Julus scandinavius | reverse complement strand
AAATACTCCAAACCTTTCAATGTCATTAATGTATATGCCTTTATATTTGCAGGTGTTAAAACAAGCGATGTATCTTTCACAACTACCTGCAAAATCCAAATGTCAAAAGCTTCCTCTTACCATATTATTTTTCTCATAAAAAATTAAAGAACACCCACTTCCAAATCGGTATCCATGAAGTCAAACACTAGTGAAATGTTGGATTTATGTCCAAACACATCAAGAAGCTAAAAAAGCAAAGTGTAACTTAAGAATAATGTTTGTGATTAAATAAAAAGAATATATGCAAATTGTAACAAATGTACCCCAATAATATTTGGATGGCATAATTCCTGAAGAAGTTTAATTTCTCGAAGGGCTGTTCTATTAATTCCATCTTTGGCTTCAGCACAAGTTCCAATTTTTATCTGCAGTGAAATAAAATTAAAAAAGTTCAGAGGTGGTTATCATGAGACTATAGGTGTTGAGTGGTCTAGTCTAACCCAACTATTTTTGTCCATATACAATGATATTAAATGAGCAGTTTCATTTTCATCCGTTTACCAAAACATGAGTCACTTTTAAAATCAGTGAAACGAGGGGTATTATATTGGGCTGCTTATATAGGATTTCTGGAGAGTTTTTTCGCCAGGGCCAATTACTTAATCGACAATTTAGTTTTCATTTGCTGACAAGACGCTGAAAAAAGACAGAGAATTCCTTCAAAAATCACTGCCACAAGCTAGAGGTATCAAATTGGCCATGTGATTTTTAAAATCATTTAACCGATTGTTAGTGCTAGCATAATACAGATATTATATTCAATGTAACCAATAAAATCCTACATCTGTTTGTACATCAGCGAATGAGTATACAAAACCGTTGGTGTAAAGAGACTAAAAATGAAAGTAGGCATTGAGATTGGCCTACCTTTTTGACGGCCACAATCTTGTCATGGCCTATTATATCTCTGGCTTTATATACAGTCGCAAACTAGAAAAACAGAGTATGCACATATTAAACTATGTTAATTCAAGTGAAACTAAAATGAAACACTAAAAAGTCCTTCTTTATACCTGTCCTTCTCCTAGAAATTCAATTTTCTCATACCTCTTCAATTTATCTTCCGCCATAATGCACCAAACACATGGCATAGCCACTGCAGTGCCTCTATGAACACAAATACAACTGCAACCCCTACCGTTAAGTAAGGGAGTCTGCAGAGTGGCACACTAACGTGCATTGGTCTATTGTTGGACCCTCTGATTCAAAGGAGTAATCTAATTTATATAGGGGGCTATGTAATGGCTGTTTCACCACTGCTGGTCTTAAATGTAAGGCCTTGCAAACATTGATCTCTGTAAATTTTGAATTAGAAATGGCTGAAGCTGCTGTTCAGTCACCGAATTTGAGATTTTTCTGCCATAAATGTTCTCAAGAAATTAGCCCAGTTTTACCGGTAAGTTTATACAAACGTAAAATTGATCTGGTTTCGTTTCATCGGTGATTTCGCATTTTTAGGCTTAGCTGAGGGCGCTGTTCTTATCTGTGAATTTTATGTATTTTCTGAGGATTTTCTACGCATTTAATGGCTAAATCAATTACCGAATTAGATACCCTTGTTTTCAATGCAATTCGCATCAATTCGGGCATTAATGCGGAGCATATGTATAGTTTTGAAATAAATTTTCAAGTAACTGGTTTGCAGGATTCGAAGGATAAAATAACGGGTTCACAGTTAATAACATGCCTCATGGATGTGTGGAAACTGTTAATATATAATTGGGAATTTTTAATACATTGATATAATTTCCTCAACTTTATCTACTGTTTTATAATGAGTTTATCTGGTATACTCTGTACCTAAATGTGTAACGGTAGGCCTAGATCTTGCACTATGGTTATGTGATTCAGATGACTGCATAAGCTTACGTGTATGTTGATTTTAATTTTGTAAGCTTATCTAGGGTACTGTCTTATATCTTTCAGCTATGTTTGGAAAATAAAATGAGGTTGTGAGCTTAAAATTAGGAATCGTCAACTATCATGAATCAAATGTACATTTTAAAATATTAATACAAAAATATTACAGTATTGAAAACCTTGGTTTAACAAAAGATGCCAACAATTGTTTTTACGTCTACTGACTCACAAAACAAGGATTTTCCTGGTTGCATTATAATTATCTTTACTTGAAATGAATTCAATTAAAATGTAGGTACTACTTTCCTCTAGTACAAAAATATTAGCATAAAATGTACATTTCTAATTGCTTATGAAAACAATATTAGTATGCTGAATTAAAATAGGCGACTAATCTATCTTTTGTTAATTTTTGTAGGAGTATATTTGTCCAACTTGTCAAAGCGGATTTATAGAGGAATTATCACAGCACCCTGACAGCCCTGGGTACGTACGGCAACTTTCAGCCGACAAAATTATCCGAAAAAGATTTTAATTATGCTCGTCCAATTTTTAATTTAGTGATTTTGCTGCTGAAGAATTTCTGAATCCAACCAATACCGGTTTTGATGTATGTTTACATCGCAATGCAAAATAATATGTTTAGCTTTTCGATTGCAAAATACTAAAACGACCAAAGTGAAAATATATCACAGTCCTTACGTTATTATTTCTTTGACAGATTCTGCACTTATTGAGTAGCAATCAGAATGACCCTAGAAGTCAAGATGATTCAAATTCGCCATTTCGTCAAATGCGGCTACCGTTGACAGGATTTAGGAGGAATGCATCCACAGATCGATCAGGAGGAATTAATTCCTTAGAAGGGTTGGTTTTCTATAATGAACATTTAATTTTAAATCATATAGCTACTGCAATTATTTCGATATCCTAAAAAAATTTGTTAAGTTTCTGTTATATTGGCATTTTTATTTTACTTTAGTCTACTACAACAAATTCTTGGAAATCTTACTGGGGGAAGTGGTATGTACATTATTTTTAAATTACCTTGCCTTATTATTTGCAAATTTTGATCTATTTAATAATTTTGCTTAAAAATATATTTAGGATTGGGTAATACTGCTAGCATTCCAATGTAAGTGAAAACATGCTATTACGTTTGTTAAATCATCGTATGAATGTTAATTGATTATTGTCAATTTTTTAGATTTTTCAATCTGCACGGAAGTCCGGGAGATTATGCCTGGGGTCGAGGAGGATTGGATGCCATAATTACACAGGTTTGAATGATTCCCAATTGAGATTTTAAGTTCAATTTTGATGTTTCTTTCAAAACTATTCCTCGTTGATTTTCAGCTATTAAACCAATTGGACTGCACAGGGCCCCCGCCGTTAGATGTGAAGAAAATTGAACAGATTCCAACTGTTAATATAACTAAAGATCAAGTTGGTAAGTGAGGAAATTGATTTATCAGTGATTTGGGCCATGTTGAACTAATTTTTGATTTCCCATGTAGATAAAACATTACAGTGCACTGTGTGCATGGAAGACTACAGAGTTGGAGAGGCTGTCAGGAAGTTGCCATGCCAGCACCATTTTCATAATGAATGCATTGTTCCTTGGTTAGAATTAGTAAGTAATGCCAATAATTGGTAAATATGCAAATACGTACTCAATTATCAATATCCCGCCCACTAAACTATGTGTATATTTACAGCATTGTACTTGCCCTATATGCCGTAAAAGTTTAAACGAGGACTTAGACGGATCGCAGAATAACAGCGCACCAAATAGTACCGAGCAGGAATTTAGCACCGGAAGTGAACGGTCTTCGTCGTCGTCGTCGTCAGCACCTCACAGTTCCAACCACTACAATGACATCGACGAATACGATTGATGAATGCAACACCAATGGACAAATGGTAGATCCTACTGGGGGAAAAAAACAGACTAGTAGAAGAGCGATTTAAGCTCTTAAAAAGCATCTTTAAAAAAATTAAAATATATCTCGTGATCTGTATTAACATGTACAGGAGTCGACAATTAAATAAATAGGAGGGACAAATGTATCTACCTGCAAAAACAAGCTTTTCACACAAAATTAGCTAGTTAGTCAGCTATCTGATCTTGGAAAAAAAAAACTGATTTTGGGATGAGGAAGGGGTGGGGGGATTAGCCACTGTCTGCTTTCATCTTGATTATTTAACTCGCTGTAGTCATTTAAAATCTGATGTACCCTAAAAGGTCAAAAGTTTGAAATGAAAATATGCAATCTCCCGCAAGCTAGATTGTTTGAATGACTAAATCGAAGGATGTATTGCACATTTTCCGATTTTCTTATCATGGATCTATTAGATGAAGGATCTCTGCACAACGAGCAATTGCACAATATTTGACCAATAACCCTTGATTTTGACTATTGTACGGCCTATAGCATCATCTCCCTTTTGATTTTGTAATTTAACTCGTAATCGTGGTTCAGTTTTGGAAGTGGCTCAAGAAACCTTGCTGTCTACAAAATAAGTTTGCTTTATTTATCTGTAAAATAATTAAGGGTTTACAGATTTTTATACATTTTTATTTGTTTTTGAAAAGGTGAGGCTTGTTTAAGCCAAAAGGAGCCTTCCATTGCGGTTGTCTGCAGAAATCATTTCTAACACCTCTTCACAAATTTATTGTAAGGTTTTGAATTTTTATTTATGGGTAAATAAAAGATGTGTATGGCCTTATCACTCGCTGCATCTCTCAACCATGTTTAAGATTTGATCGTAAACATTATTTGGACATTCAATCGCATGCAAGAATTTCTAATCTTATTTCTGTTAAACTTTACCGATTATATGGAAGGCTCCCCCAAAATGCTTAACAGAAATAAATATAAAGCAGTTTGATGGTATGTTGACTTGCCCTATTTAATTCGGTAATATCAGTTAAATATATCTCTACATTTTGTTGGGTTTTTTTTGTGAAAAATTGCAAGATTTACTGATTTACTGAACTCCAAGTATTCCCCAAATTATTGATGAGATTTCATGCTCGGATTGTGTGGAAAATGATAAGGCTTATTTTCTAGTATTTATTATTTTTTGTTTTGTTGCCTTAAGTGGTCTTTATAAAACAAATCTCAAAGGTTATAGTACTGTTACCAAATGGAACAGTGTCTGCTTGTTTTTTTTGTTTATGCATTGTTTAATTTGTAAGTGCATTTTTTCTAGGGTGAACAAACAGCCCCTGTACATGTGTTTAAACGTTCCCATTATCCGATGGTTTGTTTTCGATACAATTTTCCAACTATCGTGAGAATGATTTAGTGATGCTTAACAATTGTTCTACTTTTAAGATTTCAGAATAACTACTTTATGCTGGAAAATCGTTGCTCAAACATGGTTTGTTTTTCGGTTGTTTTCCTGTTTTATTATTTGATTCCTTTTGTGAACATATGTAATCAAAATTTGAATTACTTTGAAATATACCATTTTCTTGTTTATAATCTTGAATTATTAGCATCGGTGTAGTTGCTTTTGCAATTCTAATTTATTGGGTGAAACGTCTCTAAACAGTTGTTTCTGGCAGCATATTTATTCCTCTTGCAAAAGCATAACACATTTCAGAACTTGTTCTTGAGAACTTACAGTTCATACCATGTTTATATAAATAAAATGTAAAACTTCCTTTAAAATGTTCGAGAAGAAGATTGGTGTTGTGGAATTCTAAGATTTCATCGAGATTAAAAGATAGTCAAAACTTGCCCTAACTGTATCATTAAAATCTATGCCGACAATGTCAAATTAAAAATTCAGTGGACCCTCGATAATCTGATTTAATGTGGACTTTGTCAACATCCGATAACCTCAAACTGAAAATACGGATGGTCGTAACCATTTTGCATTCAATGTAAATTATAATCATATTTGTGCATTTTTTTGTGAGCTAAAAATACAGTACGTAACAACAAAATGATGTTTTGCTCCGTACATTTTCAACTTTTATATAAAAAGAAATCCTAAAGTTTTAGTTCCTAAAATTACGGCATGTATGTTCTGATATCGGGATTTTAGTGTATACAAGGTTTGTCTTAAGGTACAACCCAAGGGTCCTTCTGTCGATTAGTAAATTTAAACAACTTATGCTTTGATGACTTACCAGTGTTTCCAATATTGCTCGCATTCTCGGGTGCTTCATTTTTAATCGGTTGTAGACGTATTCGATAGCTAATCAAAAATCAAAGTGAACAATTTTCAAGACGAGAAGTTCCAAGACATGGAATATTATGCAAAATTCAAAGCAATACTTACATATATCAGAAAGCGGTGACCGAGGGTAAAAAAGCAAACTTAACCTTGATAGAAAACAAATATACGTTTTGATCACATTTCTCGTTTATGAAAAAAGAAACCAGTTATTACAACACACGTCAATATGTACAAAAAGCATTCAACGAAAGACATTTTACAAACCCACATATATAATACACGCACTGATAAGTAAATAAAACTTCAGAAAAGTCGGTCGATAAAAAAGCAAAGGCTTCAAAACTCGGCTCGTATACATAACGTGAGTCGTAAATGTAAATCTCGGAAGGTTAGGAATATGAATATCGATCTGGAGTTAATCATTGGAAATACGTGTCTCGATCATCGCCTTGAATTAAACATTAATTAGAGCCTTAAAGTGGATGATTGTAGAAAAAGAATATGCTTAAAAGGAAAATGGCCCCATGGCCAATTGCTCATATGCAAATACTAGTCATTATTCTCAAGAAAACAACTTACAAAAAAGATAGATGGCAATAAAGAAATGTGCAAATTGTACTTTGCATTTTTCAAATATAAGAAAGGATATGGAAATACTATATACAGGCAGGATCGTCCATTAAAACTATGTAGAGTTCTTGTGTAATCTCGCTCTCGGCACAATTTTTCATCAGAATGCCTGCAAACTTAAACATTTTAAAAAGTTTTCGTGAACTGGCTGCACAAAACTCCAAAAACTTATTTATAAGCAATGGATAAAACCATCAATCAGCAAAAAAATTAGCCAGCATATTAAGATATGTTTTAATCACATAATACAAAAGGCGGAGTTTTGTGGAGTCCAAAAATTAATTAATTCGCAGGTCGTTTACAAAATGGTTGAAATTAATCATAGCTAATCCAATATAACAAAGATAGCCGTATTCAAATTACTTTTTTAAAAAGAAAAATATAAGAAAAAAAAATCTTTTCATGGTTAAAAAAGTTATATTTTCCAGATTTTATCACGTTCAATTTTACGAGAATGGTGAAGTCTAGGAAACATTTTTAAAATTACTACTCAACAAATTAACTTTTTTAAATTTAACATTCGCTATTAATTTGAAAATTTAAATTATCCCTTTTTTAAACTTGAGTACTTCATGTTCGAATGTTGAAATCTGCCGAAAGACAATTATTGACCGATTAAATTAATATTTCAGAGGGAGATTATTTTTAAATTTTGTAATGATTAAATTCCAACAATTTTGAACAAACCCAGCAAGCTTAATGAAATAAATTGTAATATTACATCACAACATGCAACTATTCAGTTATTAAGAATAAATAAGTATCATTATTTAGTTCTCGGGTAATACTTAAGAAGATAGATATAACGTTTTGGCAAGGCCATGTTTCGCATTTGCAATATTATTACGACCATAAACTTATTTATTCTGGGAACTCGGGTGATAAAGGCTACGTGGGGTGTAGGATCTTACTTTGGGCAGTGGGAGTCTTCTCCTAGACAGGCTTTAATATAGATGGCGCTATCTTTAAGGGGGTTCCCAAAGAAGCGAGGATTAAGATTCTAGCTCTGATCCGTTTGGCCCAAACACTGTCATCGAAAGAAATCTTCTAAGCATCTATAAAACTAAAAAAATATTTCGATATACAGTATGTAGGGTATATATTCATTTTAAGTATATACTATATTGAATTGTGTCCATTTAGATTTGACATTTAGAGTATGAGCATGCTAATTCAATTCCACTTGTCTACTAGTGGACTGTAGCAACTTGTCTATAGCTATAATAACTATTCCATGCTATAATAAGCAAAAAGAATCTGTTAAATAAATGAACTCGTACAATGTGTGTACTGGCAGGATATAGCCTAAAAACAGCACTTATTGCAAAAATCGGAACTTTTAAGAAAGAAAAAAATTAAAATTGCAGCGGCGTGATTAGTATAATAATAGCGTAACTATTGCAAACAGTTGTCAATGCTCAACACATCAAAGTGGTGCCGTCAGTACACATCAGGATGCAAATGTGCCTAATAGGGAGTAATAAAGAGCGGGAGAAGTACAAAACGGTCATTTTTTGGGCTGAATGGACTGTTTTGTAAAAATAAGTAATTCGGTGAAAAGTGACTTTTGTTTCCAGTGGCGGCTCGTAGAAAAATGAGTGGGGGTGCTGCGGAGTAATGCTGTGAAGCACGCCAGTTGTCACTGCGGGAGCGACAGTACTCCCTCCCTTGCAGCCTGGCATACAGTTTCCTATGTTGCAGTCAAACACCGCGCCGCTGGAGCTGTGACACGCACAGTTCTATACAATTCTTTTTTTTTTAAATCTTTTTTCATTAACTGGGGTATAAACTAAAGAATTAAAGAATAGATTTAGAATAAATTAAATTGGAAAGAATTAAATAAAAAAGGACTCATTATATTAAATGTTATCGATGATATCAAGTGATAGGGGGTGCTGCAGTTCCACAGTGCCTATACACGAGCCGCCACTGTTTGCATCGTAAAACGTAAGCGCCTAAGTTATGTTTGCGGGGAGTTAATGTGAAGTTAATCTCTTACCATGTTAAAATCTGTAAAAGAAGGATCCCCGAATGAAATTTTTGAATTTTATGATGAATTTTGAAGAGAAAAAACCCGGTTAAACAATTTAAAATAGTACGGCATTTAGAAAGCACATACTAACTCGAGACATGGGTCAAATATTCCAAAAAAGATTATAAGTTTTGGGGATTTTATTGACTTTTTTCTAGTTGTTTAGTCAGGTTTAGTCAAATATTCTTGTAATATTTTCTTTGAAAACAATATTGAAGCTAAATTGCCAATCGCTCCCTTAATAAGTGCATGCATATTTAGGTAAATTAAATATCGTGAAAGGCACAAACAAAACATATATTGCTAATTAATGAATTCTTAAGTTGAAATGCAGATTTTTTTAAATGAATGGCTCGTAATATTTTCCAGTTGGAATCAAATTAATTATTGCTTCCCTGTGCTAGTGTTGAGACACTAGGCTTTTTCACATCTTTGAAGAAACCCAAGATGTTGATCTTGCAACATCAGATAAGACTTTCTTCATAAATTATTCAAGGCCTTTCAATTATTACTGAAAATCCATCCATTTATTAGAATGGATGCTTTCATCATTTCCAGTCAACAGCGATTAAGTTCAAACCTGGGCAGAATCTGACAACAGATTTCGGTTTGGTTGGTCGCTATGCCGGTGTCCAGATGACTTAAATAAGCTCTCTCGTAGCTCCGTTGCATTTTCATCTGGAAAGATTTGAGCTGGAGTTTCCGGATCCGTGACTCGCCCCTCCGAGATCGTCAGTATGTCGATCCTCATCATACAGAGCCGTACGATATAACGGTGTGTTTTGCAGTATTATGTCCACCGTGTCCCTTCTGCCGAGAGCCTGCAGCTTGCCAAGTAAGATGCCCACCGTGCTCGAGGGCAACCGACCCCACTCCAGGAGGATGCGATCCGTGCAACTGGGAAGAACGGCTGGATCGGAACCGGGATCGAGAGTGGGCAGTTTATCGGTCATGCCGAGCAGTACCGTGAGCAAGCACCAGTCTCGCCCCATCGGATCGGGCGGATCCAAAAGTCGGCAAAGCTGTTGTCTGATGTGCACACCGAGGGAGGTAACGTGCAGATCCCTGCCGAAGGTGGTGTCGCAGAGCACGTCTTTGGATCCAAAACACAACAGCTCCGAGAGAGTTTCCTCCACGTTATTGTTGTTATTGAAAACGGTATTCTTCCCCGACAGCTGCGCCTCCATCAGCAATTTTGGTTCGTACGTGGAAGTCTCGCCGCTAGCGTGCTTTTTGAGCTGTTGAGCGCTGAGTACGTGCTTTTCGATGACGAGGCCAGGACACATCTCGAGCACGACCTGGTCGACGACACTTAACAAATCCTCCAAAAAATAAAAGCAGGCTGATCGCATGCTGCTGGGACCCCGCACTTTGATTTCAATTGCTTCTCCGTATTCTTCTAATGTCAGCAAACCTTCCAAATTGCCGCTGCAAAATTTGGATCCTGAAAGCCACTGGTAGAGGTCGTTATCCGGATCATGATGTTCTTGGGCAGTACGACGCAGCTGGACCTGAAATGATGCAAACTCTCACTTTTAGTGAAAACAAATTTACACTTTGGAGCCTTGGGTTCCAAAAAACTGGACCACTGTCGTGATGATGCAGTAATTTTTCAAGGAGGAACTCTTAATGCCACTTATACTCATAACATAAGTCACGTGGCGGCCATTGGTTACCAAACTGTAAATGTTGTTTTCGTAAATAAGAAATTGTGCCTTGCCTGCAATCGAAGAAATAAGCTATCTAGCAGATCACACGTTCCACTAGGGGATTGTATTCTGACCCCTCCATAAACTGCGTCAAGATAGCTGTCGTGCTTGTCCCACAAACCCGGCAGAGTTTCCACAAAGTTGAAACACGGAAATTCGTATTCGATATCACCGTCGTTATCACACTGTGTGCATAGATTCAGCGACTCCAAAACCTAGCAGAAATCAAAAAATTAATAAACTGACTAAAGACGAACTCGTGTCTAAATATAAATTAGAATTAATCTATTGTCTTACCTGCAGCAAATCTAGCGCATCCATATCAGGAAACAGGAGTTGGAAATCATCCACCGTATAACAGCCAGTCACCCGTACCTGTTCCAAGTGCTCGTACGAAAGCAGATGACCAATTGTTGCGTTGCACAGCCATCGAGGATTGAGAACTACCATGTCTTGAGATTCAGACTTTAAGTAGAGAACCTTTTGAAAGTAATACAACCAAATTTATTATATTTTGTTTTGTGAACTTGCTAAGGCAGATATAAATGCAAGTCGAAATGGTTATTTACCTCCCCCATTAGTTGAAGCTGTTGAATGAGCTCCTTCATGTGATCCTCAGAAGCCAAAGGATTGATCTGACCGTGGACCATTTCAACAAACTGATGCCAAGAGAGCACCGGGAAGGACTGGGAAGACCTGCACCATGTTGGAAGGTGCGATATCATCGATTCTAAAAAGCCAGTGGATTTTGGCAAAGACTGAAAAGTAAAATTTAAACTTTATTGCTCCGAATAAAAAACTCAGGTTTACGAGTCTTAGGAAATGATCAAACAGAGGCAGAAAGCTTGGTTAACCTGCACAAGTTTGGCTTTCGTTTCCACAAGGTAGTTTTTGAAAGCTTTCATGGAAGGGTTGTTAGGCCCGAGGGCATTGACTATGAAGACACGGTCATGAATGTCAAAAATGTGCTGAAAGCGGTGGATCACTTCGTACAAAAGGCATTCTGCTTGATTGTGGATGAATTCCCCAGTTCCGTTCTTGGAACAATGAACCGCATCAGCATGTGTGGCGACCAAGACTACTTTTGCTGGAAAGCCACTTTTCCCACAGTAACCTACAAAGTAACAAACTTTTATTAGCACTTCGTGCGAAGGTGCGAGGCAAATCTTGATGCACGAATAAAATGATCTTACCCAAAGGTTCTTGGGACGGTATTCTGACTTGAAGAAAGTTCAACCAAAATATGACTTGTTGTAGTTGAACGTCATAGGAATCATTTAAATTGAAGAAAATTCCATGGATACAATTTGTATTGCCAATGAAGTGATCATATACAATAAAATAAGGCTTCTGACCAGAAAATTCCCAAACACTAACATCACCGACACCTATTGGAATGATTACGGAAAACAAAATGTTAGCATTTCAAATCGCTTTTTTGATATTTTCCAAACAAATACTATTCAACAAAATGTGATTATCATGTTATTACCAGTGATAGATATTTGTTGCACATCAATGCCTTTTGTATAATTATCACTGGAAGAATCAAAGGATAAACGTGATCGAGACGTGGAGACGTTCTGACTGCTCAACTCGATTGTAGATTTACTATTTGGAGATACTGTAGGTTAAAAAAATAGATTAGATCCAAGCAAACAATTAGGGAGTATTCATCGATAAAGACGCAAAATGCGGCCAAGTATATTCACCAGAGCGCACTCTATTTCCTTTTAAGCTCAACGATGAGCCTGATGAAGAGCGAGATCGCCTGAAGAGGCTACTAAAGTAGCCACATTTCAGCGAATCGACAAAGGCAGTTTTTCCTACACCACTGTGTCCGAAGAACTTTAACTTTATGCGGCTAATGGGCTGACTGCCAGGAATCAATTGTGTGATATACTCCTCCCTCATTTGGTCCTAAAATGCGCAATTACAATTAATTTATCCTATAAGTTAGCAAGAATGCAGAATTTGTCTGTTAATTTGTACGAAGCAAACATACTGTAGGTTTAATGAACAGTATTAAAGTTAATTACTCGAGGTTAATAGTTTCAATAAGAAGCTATGATCCAACAGATAAAGGTACAAGCCGACAGACAAATCCAACGACAATAATGAATGGATAAAAATAATTACATTGTGCAATTTGTTCAAAAGATCACCGATATCGCTGTAGCCTTGTGCTAAGGCTGTAATCTCGGCTACAATTCCATCCTAAAAATGCAATTTAGAAAAAAAAATTAAAACACTGGAATAAATTTCACGTTAACATCACGATTTTACATAATCGTCGCATTATTTGAAACTTTATTTCTTAACTATAAAATTGGCAAAAAGCCTAAGGAACAAGTGTTAAAAGTAAAATAAAAAATATGTTCACCTTATTTTTTTGATCGACATTACATCCAGCCAAGCAAAGACATCGGACAATTTCGGTGTGTCCATGCTTTGCTGCAAGATGCAAAGGGTAAAAACCACCTTTGTTGGGCACGTCAACTTTGCATCCGAAAGCGCACAACGTTTGAGCCAAAGTCAAAATTCCTTCACGAGCCACCAGATGCATCGGAGTTTCGGAATGCTAGTTAAATAAACGATCACAGATTTCCAAATGAACGAGATTAATATTAGCAGAATAGCAGCTTATTCGCAGGATAATAAGTTTTTTATCAGTAATTTACATCAACCTAATACACTGCTTTTTTGAGTTATACGTGCGCATATCAAAGATCAATATTTACACAATCAGGAACGTCAACATTGCAGCCAGCGTGTAATAACAGTAAAGCCACTTGTGTATGATGTCTCTTAATAGCCAAATGAAGTGCTGTACATCCTCTCTGAAATAACCATCAAATGAACTTTAAATTTTATTATCCGCAGTGATTATAGCAGTTGATCCACTCAAAGTCTACTGCAATGCAGCGCACATTAAATGAGTTAAATTATCACCTTGTCAACCAAGTCCAGATTTGTTCCGGCATCTAAAAGACATCTGACGCTATCGATGTGGCCTCTACCTGCGGCACAGTGCAAAGGTGTTTCTTCCTCCTAAATAACATTAATTCAGATCATGGTTTATGAGATCAGCGAGTAACATAATTGATTTTTCCCAAAACAATAGTAATTTAATGGATAGAATGAATATCATTAAAAAATTTAAACAATAAAAATCATAAGGTACAGCTGTGCCAATTTGGGAAATAATTTGTTAGCAATATCTGAGATTTATGATGGGGAAAAAACTAAGCAGAAATTTTCTTGGAGGAAAAAATGGCCATTTTTTTGCTAGGATTGTTTATAGATAAATTCCAAAATTGGATGCTCAACTGTGAAGTGTTGTATTCGATATTGTCTTGTATTTATGCGAATTTGTGTATTTATTTATCTATATTGAGTACCGGTATCTTAGTCTTGAATGCAGTATAACTTATACCATATAAACAATTTTGAAATTTTTTTATAGACATTTTTATGAAAGGGACCATAAAATATATACAACTGAAGGAGACAAACCTTATCACGAATATTCAATTTGGCCCCAGCTGTACACAAAGTATGCACAATATGAGGAAAACCATGCCAAACAGCAATATGCAATGCTGTTTCACCATGCTAACAGAAATAAAACAAAAAGATATAAAAACATATTGAAAATAAAAACAATCTAAGCTAGCACACTCGTATTTGAAACAAGTAATGTTCGTCATCAAGTTCTCCACTGACCTGGTCTTGAAGATTAATGTCCAGTCCAGACATACAAAAATATTGGACCACACTGGTATGACCATAGCGTGCGGCAACATGCAAGTAACTTTCCCCTAACTGCAATGTACCATCAATATTTAATAGTTTACGCTATGCAATAACATTTGGACATAATTAGTCTGACAAAAAACAACTACAAATCTTACTTTGTTTTGATCTGCGTTAGCCAAGCCTTCTTCCTTCAAATATTTAATAACGTTGGTGTGGCCCTGCCTCGCTGCCCAATACATTGGACTATCGCCATGCTGAACAATTTGCAACAAAAAAAAACATCAGAATAACATATTGCGTGTCACTGACCCTTGCAAAAACACCATTACAAAGGAAATTCTTGTGATTTACTGGAGTAAAACTCACATTATCTGCTTTCTCCAAATCTGCTCCTTTTGATTGTAAGAATTTTAGGATTTCCAACTGTCCTAACCCAGATGCAACATGGGCAGACGTTTCTCCATGCTGAAATTGTTAATAGGATTAACACATTTGTAGTATATACGTGCTGCAGAACTTATTAGAATAATAATCAAAATATAGTCTTACTTTATTGCATTGATTGACGTTAATCTTGGCCAATGAGAAGAGTTCTTCCAAGCCATTAAGATTTCCTTCTTCAACTGCACAAAATAAGGCAGCCACCACAAAGTTATCACCTTGCTGAAAAAATGAAAAATGGCAATGTCAAGTGATTATTGATAACATGCAAACTTTGCTTCTGAATATAGCAGTATTGCAAACAAAATATCTGAACAAATTATTATAAAGCACTTCCGAAAGACTTGCAAAACTACTGCAAGCTATTGAATGAATTTTAATGATTTAATCATAGTGGATATTACATAATGTGCAGATTTCTGTAAAATCTAATAATCCAATAACTGTCATCGACGTGAGCAGGGAACATATACAGTGAGCAAAAAAAGTATTTGGCCAGTATGTTTTTTTTAATTTACATGTTTATTTTTACAGATAATGG
>JAQGAE010003261.1:0-15210 GCA_034696685.1 Julus scandinavius | reverse complement strand
TGAAAGTTACACGACGCTGTTTAATTAATTTCATCTATCTTCCCATTGGTCGGAAAAATAGACCGTCTGCTTTTTTCATCTCTCATCCCATTGGTCGGAATAGAAACTCTTTCTATTCTGTTATTGCCTTATGTTTCCTTATGTGTGTCGAAGTCGTCTGCTAGTGACGTCAAAAGAACATAACATAAGAAAAACGTTCAAATGTGTAGGGGCCTTAATGGAGACAGGTCAGTTCGACCATGAATTTTTACAGTTGCATCCAACTGAGAATGTACATCCAACTGAGTAGGATACACAAGTGGGGACAGGGTATAAAGCCCTAGATGATTTTTCCACTAGGGATATTAATTTAATGAGAGTCAGCGAGTAAAGATGATGCAATGAAAGAAGAGGGTTGATTCTATGTGACCGGGTCGTAATTATTGAACACTTTTTCAGAACTCCAAAAAAAACACCAAAACCTAGACCAAGGTATCTTGTATTTGATAAATTCGCCAAATTTCAAAATGGATTTAATATCAATACTTTTAGAAAACGTGGAAGGACAATACTCTTCAGAACCCCTCAGTGGATGCGCCAATGCCAGCAGACGACAAACCGCTGCTAATGGTTTGCATTGCAATTTAAGAGGAGATGAGGGGGGGGGGGATAGTCTGCAGGAAAGTGGGGGGTAAAAACACCCCGCCGCAATAACAACAGCAACAACGAGCAAAATGATTTGAAATGCAGCCGTGCTCAAACAAGTTTCATTTTCCAGATCGGCGAACGTGAAGAGAAAGACGCCGAAGAATGAAATGGCACAAAGCATTTTCTCCAATAAACATTGTGTGTACTCGTGGGGGGAACGGGGGTGGCGGCTAAGGGTGCTCTCCCAGGCTTCACCGAAAGGCAACCCAGGGTAGTAGTGGATGTCGGAAGGCGCCTGTGGGTTCCCCCAACCCAATCATCCATCACACTTCAGAATCGAGCAAACACGGGCAGATCTGAAGCTGCTAAGTTTCACGTTCAAAAAAGGACGAGGGGGTATATCATGGAGGTGCATCGCAGGGAGGAAAGACAACACTGGTTTCAAGAGGTGACCTAAGCGAAATCCAGCATTTTGGTAGTTTTGCCTTTCAGGTTCCCCGCCACCTCCACCCATCCCTCCGCCATTTTGAATCGCGAGTGCGTGGATGTAGCGTGACACATTCGCAATAACAGCTCAAGACACTCAAGTATACGAGAAGGATCAAAGGAACACTAAATGAACCATCCAACAATAAGGGCATCAAACCGACCAACTTAACCAAAAAAAGAGGACATCAAACTAGTTGACTATCCAAAGACATAGTCCTCAAACCAACTGCTAACTTAAAAACATGGACATTAAACAAACAAACTATCCAAAAATAAGGGTATCAAACCAACCAACATTCCAAAAACAAGGGCATCAAACCAACTAACTATCCAAAAACAAGGGTATCAAACCAACTAACTATCCAAAAACAAGGGTATCATATCAAACCAACCAAGATTTCAAAAACAAGGGTATCAAACCAACAAACTATCCAAAAATAACGGTATCAAACCAACCAACATTCCAAAAACAAGGGTATCAAACCAACAAACTATCCAAAAATAAGGGTATCAAACCAACCAAGATTTCAAAAACAAGGGTATCAAACCAACAAACTATCCAAAAATAAGGGTATCAAAACCAACCAAAATTTCAAAAACAAGGGTATCAAACCAACTAACTATCCAAAAACAAGGGTATCAAACCAACAAACTATCCAAAAACATGGGTATGAAATCAACAAACTATCCAAAAATAAGGGTATCAAACCAACCAACATTCCAAAAACAAGGGTATCAAACCAACAAACTATCCAAAAATAAGGGTATCAGACCAACCAACATTCCAAAAACAAGGGTATCAAACTAATAAACATTACCAACATTCCAAAAACAAGGGTATCAAACCAACAAACTATTCAAAAACAAGGGTATCAAACCAACAAACTATCCAAAAACAAGGGTATCAGACCAACCAACATTCCAAAAACAAGGGTATCAAACCAACCAACATTTCAAAAACAAGTGTATCAAACCAACAAACTATCCAAAAACAAGGATATCAGACCAACCAACATTCCAAAAACAAGTGTATCAAACCAACAAACAATCCAAAAACAAGGGTATCAAATCAACAAACTATCCAAAACCAAGGGTATCAGACCAACCAACATTCCAAAAACAAGGGTATCAAACTAATCAACATTCCAAAAATAAGGGTATCAAAATAATCACCAATTATCCAAAAAATGTTGATGGTTAATATTCTTGGATAAATCTCCCAATGTGAAACTATGTACTCTCATTAATTGTATTTACTATCTCTGCATCCTATACAGAATGTGAAAATTACTCTTTTCACGAGAATCAGGGTGAGCATTTGCTTATTTTCTTATACATTCATTTCTAGGCCAAACAAATTTCCCTTAATTTTGGTCGCTGGCCAATTGGCATTCTCGAAGAATAAAAAAAAACAATCGCTTTGGACTTGATTAATTAAAGAGTTGAAAGCAGCTTAAACAAGACAGATGGCTCTGCTGACTCTCCAGAGCTCGAGCATTGGGATGATTTGGCATAAAATGCAAAATGTGGCATTTGGTGGCCTTAAATCTTCAGAAAGGGCGACGCGAATCCTGACGCAATGTCTGCAATTGCCGAATTTAGTGGAATAAACTTTTTGATGGTTAATGAAAAACCCCTAAATCATGGCTTCAAGTTGGCCACCGATATTCTGCAGTGCAGTTCTTCCAAACCAAGAAAATTGCAATCAGTTCACGAAATATGTTTTATTCTGCAAAAAAAAACTGCTATCACGGATTCAGACTGGTTGAATGGCCGGTTGCACGATGAAATGCCGAATTTAATTTCCAAATAATAGCTTGTTTGATAACAAATTGAGCTTCACCATCGAAAATTTCCAGAAAAGTTTACTGGCCCCGCATTGACACGCTGCAGTGGAAAACAGCCAGTTTGCCATCAAAGCCGAATATGTTTCTCAACATTTTTCCACTCACAGCACACAAAACCCCACTAAAATTGTCATGGAACACCACACATTTTCATAGCAAGATATTTTCTGTATCTCAACTAAAGAATGATTTTGAATAAAATAATCTGATCTAGGATGAACTTAAAATAAGCTACGAAACACATTGCTCCTAATTGATGTACCGCAAATTGTGTTTACTTTGTGACAGTTGGTGTGACTTTGGGCCAGTCATCATTTTGCCCAGTTGGAATGTCTCCAATGTAAGTTTTAAAGGGGTTTCTTCAGCTAGGTGGAGATTCACACTATCCGTCATAATGTGGTGACGTCCCAATATTCCCAATTCCTCATATTCTAAATTGCAGCCATTTTATTGTGTTTTCGCTAATTCAGTCAAACTATCATCTTGGGAGGAAAAACTGAAACCGTTGTTGTTTAATTAGCTCTTTATAGAGATTCCTATATGCCTTCACTATTATTCAAGTGTATATCGAATATATAAAAGGCAAAACCAGACATGGGCGGGGTAATTTAAGAGTGACCCAAACTTAATCATTTTCTTATGCATTTTATTATTGTTAACGTCGTAAAATAGGGACATAAGTGATTTTGTTTGATTTTTTCGCAAGACAAGGTGTAAAGCAGCTGTAAAGCAACCTTGTATCATGGTAATATTCTCAGTTTTGAGTATATTATGAAATTCTATAACATGTACGGCCCTATGTAATTTTCCACTAGGGATATGTCTTAGAAACGCTCTGGCTCAAAGTTACTCCAAATAATGTGGTAACCATGGGACAGAAATTTTTGGGAATATCCCTGTCACATGTTAAACAGATAATTAACTGATGCCATATTCTGAAAGAGAAGGGTTGATTCTATTTGACCTGATCAATTTCTGGTTGTAATTATTAAACACTTTTTCATAATTCCAAAAAAAAAAAAAAAAAAAAAAAAAAAAAAAAAAAAAAAAAAAAAAAAAAAAAACCGCCAAAAACTGGCCACTTTTTACGGTTCGGTAATTCATGGACATCCACAGGAAAAAATTCTCCATTTTATCTTTGTGATATGGGAAGCATAAAATACAAGCTATTGGATGTTCTCACAAAATTTAAAGAAGGGGACCATCATGTGCGGAATATGTAAAGGAAACCTGGTTATTCAACTCTGGTACGCCCTATGTGGGAATATTGCGCTCCTATTTGGAGCCCTCACAGTATAGTTCATATTCAGGAAATAGAGATGGCATTTATTTGCGGACTTTAGGGTACTGAGTTGAATTTAATTGACCTGAATGATTTTATGTTAGTAAAACTGTGTTGAAATCGGATTTGATAGACATTGGCCTATAGACATTGCAACACTATCATCTCAGCACCATTGCAATTGCTTGGTAGAACCCGTTGCGCCACCTGTTTGTCCTTAATAAAACTTAGGTTTTTTTTTTTACATTCTAACCTGGGAGGAAGCTGGAGCAACCTCGTGACAAGCTGTTAATATTATTCAGCGTTTAGGCGCACGCAGCAAAGAGCGGAAGAGACGAGGGTGATATTATGCAAATCAGGCTGCTCAAAATGGTACTCTTCACTCGCTTTCAAATTATCATGTCATTCGTTGGCAGCTCGAATGCCTACAAAGTGTTAATCTTCATTTCGTAATGAACGATGCAAATGATAGGCTTTTGTTTTTGGGAACCCAACTTATCTCCGCTCCACCTCCTCTTAATTCCTAAAGTGGCTGACCCCCACAGTCTCCTCCAAATGACACCTGTTGAAGCCATAATTCAGCAAGGCACGTCAGCCCAAAAATTAATAACGCGAACAAGGAGGTGAAACTGCATGAATAAAGCTGGAAGGGAGCTTCAAGTTTGTTATACTGAAACGTGGTTTCACCTTGATCACTGGCGATTTCACCATGAATAGGTAGATAACAACTATTCCGCCATGATCAATAACGATTCCACAATGGTCAATAACGATTCCACAATGATCAATGACGATTTCGTCATGATCAATGATGATTCCGCCATGAACAATAATAGTTTATAATTGATCAATGACGATTTTAGAATGATCAGTTACGATTCCACCATGACCAATGATGATTCCACCATAATCAATGATGATTCCACCATGACCAATGATGATTCCACCATGACCAATGATGATTCCACCATGATCAATGATGATTCCACCATGATCAATGATGATTCCACCATGATCAATGATGATTCCTCCATGATCATGGAGGAATCATCATTGATCACCAACGATTTAGATAGAAATGATCAATGACAAATAATGATGAACAATAATAATTTCGCCATGATCATTGACAATTCCCCATAACCACCAATGATTCCACCATGACTGGTGACGATTTGACCATGATCACTGAAGTTTCCCCTCATTGACAATTCCCCATAACCACCGATGACGATTTCACCATGATCCCTGAAGTTTCCCCTCATGATCACTGACATTTTCCCCTCTTGACCACTAACGACTTCACCATGGTATTCACGATCAATGGCAAATCAGCATCCATATCATGCCAATTTAAGAATGCACAAATCGCTACACTGCTGCCGGTCAAAATTTCTCGAGTCCATCGCTACCTCATTGCTCATAAACATCAAACAGTCAAACTTGTTTGTAAAACGTGTTTCTTTGTCCCCTCAAAAAAGTCAGGCTTTCGAAAGCAAGAGTCCGAAACAACAAACCGAGCTGTCCGGTTAGTCGCCGAGGAGCAGCACGAAGGGTGTAAAAAAAACACGGAAAAGAGGCGCCCCTGTCGAACACGCAACTAATCGCCAACTATCAGCGAAAATATCAGCAACTGCCATTGAACGATAAAATATTACGAGCAATATTTCAATCTATCGCAAAATCAAGGCAATCCGTGGTGTTGGCAAGGCATGCAACGCATAGGCATCACGGAAACTAGCGTAAATAATTTAATATCCTTTTTTTTTTCTAGGTTTGGGGAGCTATAGAAAAGGGTACGTTTACTGCATGCTAGTGCCATGAGCCTCGTAAATTACACCCAAAATCCATTTGCGTCAATATCGTAATTTACCTGCAACGTACAGTAAATTAGTAAATAATAACATCTCCGAGCAACTAATAAATCTACAAGTTTAATTTGGTCCAATTTGATGATCGACCATCAGTTTAGCAGGTGATTTACGAGGGTAAAAAAATGAGACGCTGGAGGGGGAGAACCCTTCTCAAAAGCTCCTAAAACCACTCTAGGAAATCTGAACAGATAAAAAGCATCCCTCAGGCCCTTACCCACCCCTATCATGCTAATTGCGTCAGGTGGGTGCCTACCTGATCCTGCTTCGATGAGTAGAGGAAAGGAGTGGCGAACCCCTGGCATGGCCATTGGCGTAGACCGTGGTGTCAGACGTGACTGGGACATTCTGGAAATTTTAGAAAAGTGACTATTAGCAGGAGTGAAACGTTCGCTACATGGAACACTACTCAACATTAAACACAATTATGTAGAAAAGCAAATATGGCGGCGGTTGCAAATCTTGAACAGCAGCACAACCATGTGCCCAAGCTGTCCCTCAAGAGTCTCTAGAGGTTTGGTGGTTGTTTGGAACTTAGTTGATTGAGTACACCAAACACACGGCACAGATACGGGATGAACTTACCCAATGCTCTCTGCACCAAATTCCTCCATGAAAATGTCCATTCCCTGGAAGTTCCTGTTTTCGCCCTGACACAAGAGGGCGCTGGACGAGGCGGACAAAATAGTGGTATTGGCAGGGTGCTGGAAAGTCTTGAATACGAACTGCGGTCCCATCCACAGTCTCCGATGTGGTCCTGCATGGGTGATTATTTCCACCTGCAAACAACAAATTCGTTAACAACTAATTGGCAACTGTCAGCAGATTATTTAGCAGATTTTCTGGGAACTAACCTGAGAAAGCCAGGTGCTGTCTGGTTCTTCACTTTCGGAGCCGGAGCTCGAAGTGCGAGATCCTCGAACTCCACACGAAAGCGTCCGAGATCCGCCTGCAAATTGAACAAATTTAAGTTGTTATTTTATAGTCTTCGTTCAGTGCAACACTGTACAATTGTAATACATTGCATATGCACCAATTTGGGGAGATGAAGTCCATAAATCAGTTTGGTCAATATTGCTAACTGTTCATGGAATTCTTAAAGATTTGCAACTTGATCAAGAGCCGACAAAATAACTAACAAAATGGCAGTAAGTTTCCAGAAACGCACAAATACTTTAATCTACAAGAACCCCTTCAGAAGTCGGCAAGAACTCTACAGGAACCAAAAACAAGTACCAGAGATTGCATCAAGAACTACCAGAATCTGCATGTATAAAACATACAGAAGTTTCCAAGAAACTGTAAGCTGCCAGTGCCTCCTGGGCAATACGAACAACATCAAGAGATGCCCAAGACTTAACATAGATATTCCCAAAAATCACTAAATTCGCCAAACATCAAGATTCAGAATTATCTTTTGCCATATTTGGTGAAGAATATTTTAGAAAACAGACTCCAAAATAGTTACATTTCGCCAAACCACCCTGTTCAACCTTGCATAAGAAAACCAGAATAGTGATGGGCCGAGCAGGAAAATGATAAAACGCTAACAAAGAACAAAGTAATTTTATGGTAATAGTAAAGTAATTTTTGCACCACGAAACCCTCTTAATTGGCAATGGCCACCCAGAAACAAAAAAAAGCAAACACGGGGATAATGAGAATCCTATTAGTAAAAAACAATCAAGTTCATAAAAAGCAGGCTATTAATCGATTTAAAAGCAGATGGCGTTTTAGTCACTCGGCTAACACAACTTTCAAATAAGAAATTCAAGTGGCAAAAAAGTGGTTGGGGAATCTGGTAAAATTTCCCCGACCTTAAACATAATACATTAGTGTATTTTTTTTTTTTTTAACAGCCATGGACCAGATCATTAAGGAGTGCTTAATCTGAAGTTGCACAGAATTTTAAAGTAACTCTCTCTATAAATAATACTCATATTTGAGAAATAATATCTCAATGTTGAAATTATTGGTCTTGCCGTTCTCCTTGGTGTTCATTTATTGCTTTTATCATTGATTATTATTTCCTTGAGAGAAAAAATTAATGTTGCACTACAGTAATAAAAATGGAATGTTCCAAAAAAACTGAACATTTTCGAAAAACATACAATTTGTTTAGAATCATCCAAGTAAATTGAACATGCATTACTAATTATTCCACCGGTTATTGATTATCCGGTTAAATTAACACGTCAAAATTATTAAAAACACCTACAATTTTCAGAAGGGCACAAAAGAATCATTTGCCTATACATGCCTATATACAACAATTGAAAATAGCATTGGACACATTTCTCAGAAATTATTTTCAAAAAATAAGGATTTATTTTGTAAACATATTGATAAATAAATTAAATATGTTATTAGGTGTACTTTACTAATATTTTTTCCCCCAAACTTAGGATTAAACGAGTGTTTCCCTTAAGGGGGATTACAACCCTATCCCTTTCAATGGGAATATTTGCAACGACCCTCACAGTCAAACGAAAAAAGGTTAAATAAAAATAAAAATTGTTTAAAACAGCTTTATAAATCAGCAAAGTCATGATCGTGTCCTGTTTCACCTTAAAATAGTAGATTTTTAACTTTAAATTATTATTTGAATTTTTGCACTCACAACTTGCCTATCTCATGCTGCCACCTGTTGGCAGCCTGTACAAAATAACGGACATTTTTCAAACATTTAAAAAAATCTATCATTTCAAAGTGAAAAACAACAATATGATGCACTTGCTGATCCATGAAGCCACCCCAAACAGTTCTCACCCCTAGCCAAACCTCCCTCATTCAACTGTGAGTATCTTCGCAAGCCTGACCCATTGAAAAGGATAGGGTTGTGAACCCTCTTAACCCACTCAACCTTCGGTCCTAACCATGCAGGAGGAATAAAATGTGGTCAACTGCAATACATATTGTCATGGAATATTTAAGAAAGACCAATAGGGTCCAGAATCTTGGAATGTACAATTTTAGCCACATATTTAAAATCACGATTATTATGCAGGGACCAGCCGAGTCGAGAATTTTGGCCCAGGAAGGTCACCGATTCCGCTTGAAATTTGTAAAATTTCTTGGCCCCCATATATACGGCCTTTCTCTACAATATCTGCAATGGGCAATTTCGCCTAAAACGGACAGTTCCAGAGTTACCGGCTACAGAGTTGGGACAACTCGTGAGGGGCATTTTAAATGTCCGAGTTCCCCCCGAAGGCAGCGCTACCTCCACGGAGGAGCAACAGGTGGCGTCACCCGGAGGGAATTCCCCTCAATTCTCACGCGTTTCGGGTGTCCAGGTACCATTTCCAATTAATCGAAACTACCTCCGAAAAGCCTCATTAGCCGAAAGTGCACGTCGTCAATAGGAAATCCGGCGTTTCCCTGCAAAAACTCGATAAGAAGCAACGAGATCAAGACTCAAACAAGCGACACTCACAAAAAAAAAACCAAAAAAAAAAAAAAAAAAAAAGAAAGAAACAAATAAATAAGAAACGAGACGATAATTAAAATCCCCCGTGTTACCTGCAGTGGGCCATTAAAAAACAGGCCATTAACACGGCTATCGACAAGTCATCCGATTCGGGGGGGAGGAGAGAAACTGGGGGCACAAACGCACCGAAGTCCACTTAAGTCGCTCTTAATAGGGTCGCTATACAGGACCCGCAATCTAAATCACGGTGGCCGGTGATAAGGTTGACCACTTATTACGAGCGATAAACGGGCCGTTAATGGCAATCGGTGGCACGAAAGGGGTATGGGTCTTTGGCGACTGACGACATCCATTGATATCAAACTCTTACATTGTATCGTTTGGGATTTTCATGTTTCATATCGAAAATGTGGTCATGACAGGAATGGTAAAGTTGTACAAGTACCAACTTTTTGACAGTTTTTTTTTACATGCATAGCCCATGCCGCATACACCGCTAGATGGCGCTGACCGTGAATTCAAAGAGCAGTTAAGACTTTTTAGCCCTTCTTCAGAAGATCCTGAATAACAAAGTCAAGCTGGATCACAACCCTATCACTTTCAATGGGTGAAATTTCAAAACACAATTCCAGCCAAACCAAAACAGATTAAATAAAAATCAAAATTGTCTAAAATAGCTTGATAAATCAGCAATGGTATCACTTTTTCGTTTTTCACATTGAAATGGTAGATTTTTTTAAAATTAATAATCAAGTTTGAAAAATGTCCAATAATTTGCCCACTCTGCCAGCAGGTGGCAGCATGAGAATGCAAATGAACGGATATTTTTAAAACTTGTTTATTAATTTTAAAAAAATCTACCCGCTCAAAGTGAAAAACGAAAAAGTGATACCATTGCTGATTTATCAAGCTATTTTAAACAATTTTTTTTTTATTTAATCTCTTTTGGTTTGGCTGGAATTGTGTTTTAAAATTTCACCCTTTGAAGGTGATAGGGTTGTGATACTACTCATACTCATTTCATATGACTACTTATTACATGTACTGTGCTCGTACTACTGAGTAACATGATTCCACGGCATTCGTAATCAGTACTCTTACTCATGTCTCATGAGTACAATTTGCCCAAGACTGGTTGATGGTAAAACAGAGCTGTCAATCTTTCATTTCTGCTAGCAACCACTGGAGAAAATCCTCCACTAGGGGGTGCCACTCTCCAGGCCACATTCCGTTTGTCGGCTAGTTAACAGTCGCATTTTCGGCATGTCTCACAGTGTCCTGCTTAGTATTCCCCGCCACGACCACCAGGGTGCAGATGCTCCTCAAAAAAAAAAAAAAAATCCATATTTGTATAGTCGAACGTCCATTGGTGGACGGTCCGATTTATGTCCTTGTTACAGCGCGATGTGTTGAGCCGATCACATTAATGAGCACAGTGGACAAATGTCATTTTTCGGCGAGAACAAAAGATGTCGCCCAATTGAATTTCTTGCTGGCCCTGAGGGCACTTTTTTTTTTGCCGCCTGTCGCAACAACCTGTCCTCAAACGAGGTGGGACCTCGTTCAAGCATGCTGCGCATTACAATGTCGGCAAGCGTCTTTCGGCCAAAAACTCATCAGGGCGCTGGCTCCAAAGCCGAAAAAAGGCCGTCCAATTAAATCGAATGGGCCTGGAGCAGAAGAGCGAGTCATGTTCACAATTTGAGTTATGGCGAAAATGCGATGGTTGATGAAACCAGATTTATTTATTTTTTTCAATCTACACATCAGAAGATCTGCTAGAACCGATGCATGTCCTTGTGTCCTCAAAGACATTATCTAGAAACAGTACGCACCACTGGGTTCTTTTTTTTTTACTGGATAACAAAGTGTGGAACACTGAACTTTTCCAAATGTTTTGGAACACTGAACTTTTCCACGTCTTTTGGAACACTGAACCTTTCCCCGTTTTTTGGAACACTGAACTTTTCCCCGTCTTTTGGAACACTAAACTTTTCCAGCTCTCTAGAATAATGTTCAAACTTTATAGAATAATGTTCAAACTGTATAGAATAACGCTCAAACGGTATAAATTAATGCTCAAACTTTACAGAATACGTTCAAACTTTATAGAATAACATTCAAACTTTATATAATAACGTTCAAACTTTATAAATTAATGCTCAAACTTTACAGAATACGTTCAAACTTTATAGAATAACATTCAAACTTTATATAATAACGTTCAAACTTTATAAATTAATGCTAAAACTTTATAGAATAATGTTCAAACTCTCTGGAATAAAGACCAAGCTCTCTGGAATAATGTTCAATCTCTCTAGAATAATGTTCAAACTCTCTAGAATAATGTTCAAACTCTCTAGAATAATGTTTAAGCTCTCTAGTATACTGTTCAAAACTCTAGAATAATATTCAAACTCTCAGGAATAATGTTCAAACTCTCTAGAATAATGTTCAAGCTCTCGGGAATAACGACCAAGCTCTCTAGAACAATGTTCAAACTCTAATTTAATAACGTTCAAAACTCTAGAATAATGTTCAAACTCTTTGGAATAATGTTCAAACACTTCGGAAAAATAAGTCGACTGGGTAAGGAAATGATAACTAGCTTACTATACTTGAATGCTTGAACATTTTAAGGAATGAGCCTTGAAATTTTTTGAAATAGGCGCGAATTTGTCCAGCAATTTTACTGGATACCATGTGAACGTTTCCAGACCTAGGTTCCAATAACCAAAGGAATGGTTTGTTCTCCGAAGCCTGCTGATTTACAGTAATTTCAATGGGCCTTTCGTACATATCTTTAAACTCTTTGTGTGAATCATATACATTCACTTGTTTTCTTATTTACCAACTGTGAATCCAGTTTATTCTGCAATGTCCAAAAGTCAATGGACAACAATGCATGACGAGAGGTTCACACTGATCAGACATCAGAAGAAATGTGAAGTTCTTTTTCAATTCAATCCCTGTGAAGTCCAAACTTTTCCTTTATAAGTAACAGAAATAGCTTCCAAACAAACTGAATCTTTGTGACCGATTCACTGAAATTTGCAGTGATTCCGTGAAGTGGCGAGAGCCAAGCGAATCAACTAATTACAATTTTATTACTGCATCCTTCTCTGAATCTCTGATTCTTTGGAGCATCCAGAGATTCCACTGCTTTTGTTCTCAACTGAATTTGATATCCACTTTGATTCAGTGCCAGTGGGATTCTCAATAAGTCCGCAAAAATGGGAACATTGAGGTCGTTGGCAGGCTTCATACGCTCATGGAAAATTCCACACATGTGTTACCTTTTCAATGTTTGGTTGAGATCGCTTGGGGTCGACCACGCAAGTCTCCAGGACAGCCCAAGAGTGTTGTTACTCTACCACCATTTCCGATTAATATTCACGAGGCGAGTGCGACCTTCGGCAGAATTAGCAGTTTCCAGGCGTCGGATCCGGATTTTTTTTTTCAGGTTACATCGCTGCTATTCCATCAGCATAATTCATGTGATTGCCTCAACCGTCTAATTATGCATCAACAGGTGATTCCCTTGATACCTGACGATTTTGACACCATTTCTGCTGCACTTTGCGAGCAACACCTGTCCGGATAAATACTCGTTGTCAACTCTTCCGATCACCACCAGGTAATAATTCCAGCTCCATTACTGGGCCATCGTTGGCATTTTACATATTCTCAGGGCTGAAAGAAAAAAAAAGGATTTTGGGGAAGTTACCCGAATACGTGCGTGGGAAAAAATTGCACGTCCCAACAAATCTCTGTGTAAGTGTTGGCCAACAGTGCTAATAACAGTAATAGAGAGTCCTTCACGTTAAAGAACGTGTTAAATGCAGTCCGGTGATGGACGTCTCCTGTTATATTGTGAAGCCGCCACCCCAAATTATATCACTTCCCAAAGTTAGTTCTGCTTTTCGGTGGGAGAACGTGTTAAAGGGTGATTGCGGCAAGGATATAATCTCGGCATCATCTCCTTTGGGCTAGGATATGCTAAGCGTAGCATGGCGATCGCGTGTGCGGGGCATTCTTAGAGCAGTAATAATCAATGCATATTTCCAGACTAAAAATTAAATCTAAAATAATAAGAAACCTAAATAAAAAAACGCTTCCAAATTATAGCGTCTACCCTTTATCATTCAGTTTGGAACTGCCAGCATTTTTGAGACACAGCCACAAGCTGGACTCGCCAAAAATTTCAGCAAAAACTTGGAGTTCAAGAGGATATCAATAATTACTTTGAGGCAAAGATGGTTGATTATACAATCCGTCTGCAATCACAGTTGCATAAACATTTGCTTGCAATTTGTAGATATAAATAAAGAGCACATTATCCATTTTTTCGAGAAACTAACTCCTTGAAATCTGGGTTTGCTCATGAAACCCTAGAAACATGGAAGATACAACTGGTTATCTGGGGATCACTAAAGACATCACCAGAACAAGTGTGTAAAACACGGAAGCGTTAAGAATCACACTGAATCTGAAGGAATGGCAGTGACTGTGATTCGGAAGTGGCATTCAATAAAAATAAATAAGAATCATTTGCCACTAAATCAGAAATACGATTCAATTCTGGAGATTTCAACATTGTATGGAACCTTGCCAGGATGAATCTGCTATTGGAGCCATCACAGTAATGCTCAACATGCCTCAATAATTAAGGTCTGCCAAGTTTCAGGACAAGCAAGCGGTCGAGATGGTTGCACGCCTGCCTCCCGATCCTAAGATACGGGATTCGCTCCCTGTTCGAGGTCAGGAGGAATTTTTCAAATGGGCGAAATTTCCCAAATGGAGGCCGTTTCGGATGAGAGTTTGAACCGATGTCCCGTGTAGATCCCCCTTCGTTACAAACCACTCAAGCGGGGGTGAAAGTTCCCCTTGCAGGCAAAATTCCCAGGTAAGTGATGGTAGCGTTGGTGTTTGGCCTCATTGGAGAGGAAATATGCGAATGTTAAAAATCAACAAACAAGCTGCGGATTATTACAGATGTACGCAAGCTTGCGACTGATCAAGACCATTTTGCAAATAATGCGCAGAAACAAACTGACATGCATAGGAATATATGCCATGATATTTGCAAAGTCCAAAAAGCCAAATAGCATTTCAGTGAATTAGCTGTAAACATGAAATTAAGGTTGCGTAGTTTTTCAAGATCTTCATTAATTATGTGATACTATGATAGTTTAGTTAAGATAGCTTACCGTGTTGGCGTTCATTTTTAAGGGATAGGACAATTTCTTGGGCGACCATAAGAGGATTGGTCGATGATAGTGGTGGCTTGACTTCAGGACTGTTGGAAGACCTGCAAAACAATAACAAACATTAGTTTACGGAAAGCGGAATTACTGAAGTCAATTATGACTTAATGTTGGATTGTGTGTTACTGTAAGTGAATTTCATACTTTTAACCAAAAAGAAAACTTTTAAAAACTGATAGCATATGCATTGTGGGACTCAGCTCACACAGAAATTAAGATTTATAGTTGTTTGATTTGGTTGTAATTTTTGATAATTTCTTATACATGTGAATAGAGGAAGGATCACGGTCGTGGCCGATTTTTAGAGGAACTCCCACACAGAACAGAAATGCATTTGCAATGCATTTAAAATACATATAGATTGAGACACCGAAAATGCATTTCTAAAAATGTATTT
>JAQGAE010003260.1:0-15212 GCA_034696685.1 Julus scandinavius | reverse complement strand
GGCAGAATAAGTACTCCCTCCCCCCACTTATTAATCTAACAAGGAGCTTCTAATCATATACATAGATACATTATGCAGCTGTGTAATATCTTGCAATTAAATGTTGCAAATACGTTTGTGAATGTCATCATTTAAAATATTAATCCTGACAAACAGCTCCTCTTATTACTTACCAGTGAAAACATTCTATACATTCATGTATGAATCCAATGTTGTTTAAATTTTCTGTTTTTTATATGTTCCAGATGATCCCCTGCGCATACGATGAGTTGCTTAAAGAGTGTGTAAGAACACACCCAGTGCTGTATGACTTGAGTAACCCATGTAATCATATCCTACAGGCAAAGGAAGCAGCTTGGAAGGAAATTGTCGAGCATTTGAACAGCAAGGGCATAACTGGAATAGGTAAGTATAAAATATTTTGTCGAATTGTTGGAAGCTTTGTATGTACACATATTTTCGTTCATTTCTAATTATGCACACAGATAACAAGATACTAAGTAAGAGGTGGAAGTACTTGAGGGATTATCGTCGACGTGTCAAAAACAAAACAACAACCAAAAGTGGCGCAGAAGCCACTGCACCTATAAAATGGGCTTATTATAAAGTTATGGGATTTTTGGATGCTCTGGCACAGACGCAAGAGTAAGTAAATTGTAAAGGTGGTATTGAATTATAGTATGAATTTGCTTCAGTGAAATTAATAACAGAAGTTTATGTCTTCTCATTTCAGACTGGAAGGAAGCCTTCCTGACATCCCTACCCCCTCAACATCGAAATCACCAGAATCTCTGCCGACTAGTGTCCGTAGCGACTCCATCGAAGATGATGGTTTTGACATAGATGTAGTGGACATTTTAGAATTGCCAGACCACCAGTACTTAAAGGACAATGCAGACAGTCGAAATTTGTTGCGTTTTTTTGCTATTATTTTTGTAATTTACATTCATTTAGGAATGCACATCAACACATTTTGAAATTTCTTTCTAGGTTTAACACCTACATCAGCCAGAGGCAAAAAACTTAAACTGAGTGATACCAGCAGCATGGTGGGCCTCATTCAATCAAGTTTGAATAAGGGATATCAAAAGATCTGTTGTCGTGAGGTGGCGCGACCCTAGTTTATTTTTATTTTTATTTTTAATTTAAATAATAAATGGGAATCCTTACCTGTGTGACCTGGCGGACGTCTGGACCCGATGACGGAGTCCCGACTGGAACCTGTAAGGAAACAAGTGAGTTGACATTTTTCCAAGTTGTGTTAATGTAATTAATTGTGACATTGAGAAAGAATTATGTATTAACTAACTGCTTAAAATGGCCAAAGCAAACCCCCCCCCCGCTCGTACTTACGTTGGTGGAGTGGCCCAGGTGGCGCCACGGTTGGGGCGTTGGCTTTTTGGATGCCATCTTGTTTTTTTGAGTTCTTTGACCCTGTTGTTGTTTGGTCACCATGGCGACGCGAAGTGTTCTCGTTTTGGTCTCCCAGAAGGAAAATAAATCTAAAATGAATCAAAGAAAGGTCTGTGTTCTTACTGCATTATTTTCTACGATGTTCCCGGCCACCTAATTCAACATTGGTAGCAGAGCGTGGTTCCGAGGTTGTTATGATTCACCGTCCGTTAAAACTATCGTGGCATCGTTTTGGTGGCCGATACTACCAGCATCGGGTGGCCAGTAAATCGACTGGTTGCGAGGACAACAAAAAGACTCACCTGTCTATGTTGACCGCCGCCATTTGGTTTTAGACGTGCCGAACTGGACGTCCGAAATCGCCGTCGTCGTTGGATGCCGTCGCCGTCGATCGCTTGCACTCGCCGTTTGGACACCGTGGGGTTCGTTTGTTTTTCTTTTTTTGAGCGGGACGTGTCCGCGGTTTTTGGTTTCCATTCACCATCTCAGACCCTGGAATGCGGCCAAGGTTAGGATCCGATTCTCGCCCGCGTGTTTGCCGAACATTTTTGCCGCGATGCTAGGCGGTTGCCGAACGTTCGGATCCTGATTCTCGCCGCGTTTTGCCGAACGTTTCCGCCACGATTCTAGCCTTCTTTGCCGAACGTTTTCGCCAGGATTCTAGCCATCTTTGCCAAACGTCATTGCCGAGAAGGGGCAATTCAGGAAGTTCCTGACTGATTTTGAAATCGTGTGTGCGAAATTGCGTGGGCCATGTTGATCGGTTTTTATTCGTGTGATTTGATTAGTGTAATTAACTAGTGATTCGTAGTCTCCTAACACATGCTTGTGAATTTTTAACCCTAAAAAGGCGATATTAGCTAGGGGAAATTTGAATGGTCGCTATCTTATTTGATGTTTTGAAACACAGAATGTAGCATGCATATGGGAATACAAGGCGGTCAGACATCAAGAAGTAATCTGCTAAAAGTGCATTGGTCACGTGTAAATGACGAACTTTGCTACTTGGGAGTGTTTTGTCAAGGGCCCAGGTTTAAGACATTTTCAGAAGAAAGAGTGAAGGAAGATCGATAATCCCATGCTCATAGAAATTTCCTTCATTGAGATGGTTCGGATTAGAATGATCGGAAGATCCAACCTTTAAATTTTAGTTGGCGACGTTGGCGAATCATTGGAAACCGGCAGCCAACGCTGGTTCATCCAACACTATGGAGAGTTGGCAGGGAAGACAGGCGAGGGCCCATGCAGTAGTCCTTGCGAATGAACGTCTAAAAAAAGCGTGCAGATGTCAGTTTCACCAAAGCACGCGGCCAGGGTGTGCCAGATTATGCAGGGCATTAAACACCTGCCGGCGGAACGCTTGCAGTACCCAGGGTCGTGGTAGCCTGGTGGAGACATTGCAGACCATTGTGCAGGATGTTCGGCATCGGTGGATTGAGCAGCGGAGATTGTGTTGTAGTACATAGAAGGGGCAATGGTGACAGCCTCGATGCGGGATAGAGCGTCGGCCACAATGCTGTCTGTACAGCCCCGGTAGTATGTACTGTACCGTAGCTGGGTTTTGGTGAATTTTTTTGAATAAAATGCCAATGGTTCCCAATGATCACCGACGAGTTGATTAAGTGCAGCACCCATGGCAAAATCAGAGGCATCCACCATAAGGGCTTAAGTAGCTTCCGGAAGCGGGTGCATGAGTCGTTGCTGCACACAATTGGCGTTTAAATTTCAGAAATGCAGCACGGGCCTCGGTGGTCTACTGGACAGGGAGCTTATCGTGCTTCTTTGTGCCAGGTAAGAGGGCACTGAGGTGGGCTTGAGCATGTGCAGCATTAAGAAGAAAATGCCGGTAAAAGTTTACCATGCCCACAAATTGCCATAGTTGTGAAGCAGTCGTTGGCTACGAGAAGTCATTAATGGTAGATACTTTACTGGCTGTACTGTCTACTACTGGTGTAGGGCCGGATGCGTTGACCGTTACCCTAACAATGTTAGTTTCGCCGCCAAAAACACATTTATCTCGATTAATGAGCATACCGCAGGTGCATAGCCGCTCAAATAGCAATCTGAGTTGCACACGGTGTTTTTCGGTGTTCCTGGAAGCAATGAGAATGTTGTCCAAATATTTGTTGCAAAATTCAAGGTCCCTCAAGATGCTGTCCATGAAGCGCTGGAAAGTCTGCGCTGCATTGCGGAGTCCAAAATGCATCCTTGGGAACTCTAACAGACCGAATGAAGTGATAACTGCGGTCTTACAGATGTCCTCAGGTGCTACAGGGATCTGGTTATAAGCCTTAACCAGATCGACGGTAGAAAAAATATAGCACTCAGCGAGGCGTTGCGATCAATCCTGGATGTGTGGAACAGGGTAGCCGTCCGGCACTATGGCAGCATTCAGGCGCCGGTAGTCTCCACATAAACGCCAGCCACTAGTCTTTTTAGCGACTAGGTGGAGTGGGCTTGCCCACGAGCCCTCAGAAGGATGGTAGATTCCTTGTTTGAGCATCGTGTTGAACTCTGCTTTCGCTATAGCCAGGCAATCCGGAGGGAGGCGGCAACCTTTGGCAAAAACCAGAGGGCCCGGCGTGGTGATAGTGTGGATGACCTGGTGTTTGACCGGGCCGTGAGACTGGTTGTGTCAGGCCTGGAAACTGGGACAGCAGCTCGCTGTGCTATGTGGTGTATCGTACCACACACAGGCCGACAGATTTGCTAGTGGTGAGAGATCCTACAGTTAGCAAGAATGTTATGCTGTCAATCAAGGAGCATGCGCGGAGGTTGACCAGTATGCCAAAATGCTCCACATAATCAGCTCCGATGTTCGGCTTGTCCACATCTGCAATGAGGAATTCCCAGAAAAATTCCCTTTGAAGTTCTTGGTTGAGTGTGAGCGTCCGCTTTCTGTAGGTGGCAATCGATGTTCCATTAGCCGCAAGGAGTGAGAGAGAACATGGAAGGCTTTGCTGAAAATATGATGGCGGAATTACAGAGAAGTCAGCACCTGTATCAACCAAAAAACGTAATTTTGATGTCCTATCTGAAACAAAAAGGCGACAGGAGGGGCCTGAGCCACAGGCGTCGATCTCCTGGGGCTGCTAATCTAGTTTCCCAGAGTGCGGAATGCGCACGGCAGGTGATATCAGTGGGCAGCTTCCCCATACGTGGTGTGATGCCAGCAGCCAGAACTGTCGGAAGCCAATGAAAACCATGTTGCGAACGAGATCCGGGGCGAGGTCCACTGGATCGAGATCTTGTGCGGCGAGCGCCGGCAGGTTGTGAGTCGACGTTTGCTTCTAAACGCCAAACAGTGTGAATTGGAGTTCAATAGCATTAATTGTTGCCTCCATGGATGAGGATGTTGCTGTGATGGGGATTGCTCCCATACCGGGATAGCAGCAGGCTTTTGGTGGACGGCCGAGACAGACAAGGATGTATAATCAAACAGTCTGTCTGCTATTGTCATCAGGGCTTCCAACGAATAGTCATGGAATGGAGCCAAACCTACAGCGAAAGTTTGGCAGCCTCTGTTTCCACAAGTTGTGCAGGGCTTGGTCGGAATGCCTTGGCACGTAGTGCCGGTAGAAACAGTGTTTGTTGTCCCCGATCTCCATACCGGAGATCACGTGATTGAAGCGGGCAAAGTCTGACTCTCGGTAGCATTGCAGAAGCAGTTTCTTGAGTGCCAGATAGCTTTCTTGGTAAGGCAGAGCACTGATCAGATCCTGCATCCCATCGATGTTTGCATCCAAGGCTGAAACTGCAGAATCAACATTGTGCTGTCAGTAGAAATACCTGCAAGACGAAAACTGGACTCGAGGCATAGAAACCATTATTCTACGCACTGTGGCCAGAAGGGTGGTGGGCGGAAAGCAAGATGGCTGATCTCTCTTGCTTTGTCCCTTGTAGGTTTTCTTTCATCAGCCTGGTCGGTGTCAATACCAGCGATAGCAAACTGGAGCAGGTCGTTATGTTGAGCCATGATAAGCAACATAAGTACTGGTTGGCTAAAAACAAATGGATTACTGGAAAAAGGTCCCTGGAAAATCGGTGGCCGGGAAGTAGGTCACCGGTGAAGCAGGTGTCTCGAAAATCAGTGGCCGGGAAGTAGGCCACCGGTGAAACTGCTCCCAGGAAAATCAGTGGCCGGAAAATAGGTCAATGGTAACTAGGTCACCAAAAAGTAGGTCTCCGGAGAAATCAGTGGCCGGAAGTAGGTCGCCGGAAAGTAGGTCACCGAAAAGTAGGTCTCCGGGTAAATCAGTGACCGGAAAAAAGGTCATCAGTGAATCTGGTTACAAGAAAATCAATGGCCGGAAAGTACGTCACCGGGAATTATTTCGACCGGGAACTAGGTCACCGAGAATTAGGTCGTCCAAAAAGTAGGTCACAGGAAAGTAGGTCTCCGGCCGGAAAACTTCGATGTCCAGAAAATGGATGGCCAGAAAACAAGTGAAGAAGCCAGAAAAGTAAAAAATGTTGTGAAAGTGGCCTTCTAGGGCTACTTACATTTTCCGTGTTTCCAGTTGTTGCTGATGAAGATTGCAAGTTCAGGAAGTCTAGGGTCACCAGTTTGGGAATCTTTGGATCTCCAAGAACAAAGACCACAATGGTAGACTTAACTGTTTAATTATTATGGTCGAGAAACACGTGGAAATATATATATATAAGTAGAAATAATAACAAAATTAACAGTGATAATTCGATGATGGTTCCACATAGCTGGCTTCCTAGGAGAACTAAACTGAAGTAAAATAGTCTAGGACATGTAGGACGTCTTTCCTGTAGGAGAGTCAGCACTGGAAGAGGTCGAGTTGAGAGACAAGATGGCGGAGGTCCCCTGACCAATTGGGTGTGTGTCCAATGGTAAGGGCCAATGGGGGTTGACCTCTATGACATCAGGTAGCCGTGTACAGGGGTTGTCATCCCTGTAGGTGGCTTGGGACGGCATGTTGCCCTCGTAGTGTTAGAAGGGGGAAACCAACGCTAGGGCGGATCAAAAAATAAATTTCACTACTTAAAATAAAGGACATCAAAGATACATACTCGGATCTTCCTCTGAGGTCGTTTTTCATTTTTACAAATACATGGAAATCACAAGGGGATAAGTCTGGGCTGTATGGTAGATGTTGCCAAACTTCCAACTTAAAATTTGCCAGCAACTACTTAGTGACTCGAGCTGAGTGTGGTTTATGGGCTTAATTGCATTTGACCCGTTAACTGCTGAAATTTACAGATGAATGTCAGTGCTGTTATGCCCACAAAACCTAATTGTACAACGAATCTCCAATTTGGAGTGAATATCCGGTTGACGCGCCATTACAAAACACCTACAGTACACAAAAAGTTAAAACATGTCCTTTTTGATAGCTACTGATACAGTAAGAAAACTTATCACAAACAGAAGGTGTTGCCAGATTACGAATTAAAAATGGCGCCTCGTGTAACTTACTTTTTGATCTGCCCTCGTATTTGTAGAGGCAAATCATTTATAAATGTACAGAAAATTAATCAACATTCAATTTAGAACACATGTATTTATTCAAAACTGAAGACATCAAAATAATGTTAATTTGTTAACGGAGACTACAACCATATCATTTCCAACGGGTCAAATTTGCGCCAATATTCACATTTAGATGAAAAGATCGAAAATTAAACGAAAAGTCGAAATTCAAGGTCAATAATTCGTTATTTTTCAGTTTTAAAATTCTGTTTTTTTTAAATTAAAAGTTATTCAATTAATTACAATTTTTGCACTTCACCAAGTGCATAGCATATGCTGCCCCTGATGGCAGTATGTATTCATTTATTATAAAATCAAATTGAAAATATGAATGTACCCTGCTAAAATGAAACAAAGAAAAACTCAGTGAAACTGTGGTTATTCTGCAGAAAAAACTGCAGTTTGGACGAAATCCAACCAAATTAACTAAAGAAAAATTGCAGAATAACTTAAAGTCAAGTATAATCCAACATCACACATACAGTCTAATAACAATCTACGGTTTTCCTTCCCTTCATTTCCTATTAAATTATTTTAGGCCTAATTTAGGCTTTACTTAAACCTAGGATATTATGGCCTTTATTAAGGCACAGACATGGTTTAGGTTAAAATAATACTACAGTGGAACCCTGATTCCACGTTTCTCATAGGACCAGCGGTAAAAAACGAAAAAAACGGGAAAACGTTAAATCGGGGTTACAAATAATATAGGCAATTTCCACGGACCAGCATAAAATGACGTAGGAAGCGGGATAACGTACGAAACGGACAACGTAAAATCAGGGTTCCACTGTATTATAATAGTGTTATTATAACTGATGGTATCCAGACCATCCTACCCAAATCAAGCCATAGCAACAGTTTTTTATCCTTGTTTAACTTGAAGCTATATAGTAAAACTATGCAGCACGGACTTACGGTTTATATTAGTGAAAAATGTTAATTAATGTTACAATTCACCGAATATACAGCCTTGGCCAAAAGTCTTAGGCACCCCCTAAAACTAGTCCTTTGTTGCATATTATCTACACAAATTTGATTGTAATTGTCTTAGCTGGTTGCCCCTCAACACAATGTACTGGAAAATATCACCTGATAAAAGATTTCCATAATATTTATGGAGATTGCAAATAAACTAAAACTTTGCTCTGGAGCAAAGGTTAGGGTTTGGCAATTCCATGCTTTAAATAGCTGATGCAATTACATTTTGGCATTGCATTACTGAATGTTAACATGCTACGGTCAAACCAGAGGTTTAAGTAAATTGCAGAGAGAATTTTTTTTACTTTAAGTAAAGGCATGAGCCAAGTGGAAATAGCATGAGCCAAGTGGAAATAGCGAGAGCAGTGAAATGCTCATTTAAGGGTGTTCAAACAGCCTTAAAACGGTTTGCTATGTCAGGCTCTCATGATGACAAACCAAGATCCAGCCGCACGCGGCGCATGTTAGCTCGACAATCTCTGTCAAACAGGCGACACATCTTCGGAACTGGCTAGTCAGCACAACTTGCATGCAAATCATGCCATTTCTGCAAGAACTGTAAGAAGACGACTTCTGGAAACTGGTCTGAGAGGATGCAAAGCACGTAAAAAGCCCTTTATATCTGAGAAGAATCGGAAGGCAAGGCAAGGTAGTGCAGAAAACACCAAGCTTGGACAACTGACGATTAAGCAAAAGTCCTTTGGTCTGATGAAACTAACATCCAGGTGCAGTTCTCCTGTTCCTAATGCCAAAGTTTTATTCGTTAAATTGTGTCCAAATTTGTAAAATAATTGATTTGATGAAGATAACGAGTAGCTTAATTTTCATCTTATTTCAACAGCTTTTCGGTAGTCCTGGAGCTATTTATGTGAGGCGAAGTCCAGGAGAAGAATGTGGAAACCAAGGCCTACGTCCCACAGAAACGATTTAAAAGGTCGTAAATTTTGATGTGGTTATCTTTTAATTGAGAGTCGAAATTAACAGTATTATTTGTTATCAATAAAATTTAGAGGCATGGACTCGGTTTAAACTCATGTTGAAGTTTATTTTAGGGAAAAACTCACTATCTCTTTCCAATACAATTTCAGGAACAGAAGCCAGAAACGTGTGTTCATCACGACGGCCCATCATCAACAATAACAAAAACAAGATGGCCAACACGAAAAACCACACCCCGACAGTGGCGCCACCTGGGCCACTCGAACCTATCTTAAGTAAGGGGGGAAGGATCACAAACTAATCATTAGATTGATTATAAACAGTTGCAGCTTTCCATTTCTGGTTTTCTCCAGGAAGCAATCACCAGGACAGAGGCCAGGTCAACGCAGGTAAGTCACCCCAACGTCAGGGACATCCGTCAAGGTCGAGAAGGTGAGCGAGAGAGAGAACAGGTCATTGTCCTCTTGAGTGCAATGTCCGGTTTCAGGCGGTAGGTCGTTTGCCGAAACGCTCTATTCAATTGCCAAGCGGGGGTCGTCCAATAAGTACTAGACGCTGCACCACTCCCCCTTTAATGATTAAAGATACCTAGAGGAAAGACGTAAGTTGTGGCGAGAGCATGTGGAACGAGTTGAGTCCGGCGTTGGTGCAAAAGTAACGGTTTTCTAGCTGCAGGTGGCGTCGTCGGCTCAGCATCCATCTGGACAGGGGCGGCTGGAATAGGCGCCGTGATGATCAAGGCAGGTGGCGAGATAAGCAGGCATCTGCCAGTCAATGGAAGAGTTAGACGGCTTCACATTGACTGAAAAGGTGAAATATTTCTCGGTACGGCTGAGGATTTCGAAGGGCCCATCATATCGGAACTAAAATTGTCGCTTTACAGTATCGTTGCGGATCCACACATGCGAGCATGTGGCTAGGTCAGGAAAAATGAACACCGCCACAGAAAATTGGCTTGAAGCTTCCGTAGAACAGGTAGTCCGCTTGATAGACCTCAACTGGCTAAGGAAGTAGGTCGAGTCCAACCGGGTGGGTGTGTCACGGAAGAAATCTGGTAGCCGAAGCATCTCATCATAGACTAATTGGGCCGCTGAAGCTTTGATGTTGGGTTTGAAGGAAGTCTGTAAACCCAACAGGGCGAAAGGCAGCGTTTGTGTCCACTGCACATTTTCGTGGGCCTGCAGAGCGTTCTTCAGAGGGCGGTGGATGCGCTCCATCAGGCTGTTGGACTGCGGATGTAAAGTCGTAGTCGTTTGGTGCGAAGCGCCGAGATGAGAGGCAAGATCCCGGAAAATCCCTAAAGTAAACTGGCGGCCCTTGTCAGAGAAAGCGTTGCACACGGTCTTGGAGGTGATGTTTGGGATTAGAAAGGCCTCAACTTATCGTGTGAAAGGGTCGACGCATGCCAGCAGGTAAGCGTAGCCTTCAGATGGGGGAAGTGGGCCCACCAGGTCCAAGTGGACAACCAAAAAACAGACATTCGGGACTGCAAAATGTTTGTGCGCCGAGGTAAATGGCACGACACCTTTGATTGTTAGCATCCGGTGCACAACTGTTCCTTGTAGCTGAATCGGAGTTGATAGCTAGCCACACAAAACGTGATGTAAGGAACTACAGTGTCGGGCGGATGCCCGGGTGAGACAGCCGATGCACATTGTTGAAAACCATGTGCCACATGGAGGCTGAGATGTATGGGCGTGCTTGGTTGGTGCTGCCATCGCAATAGAGTTTGACATTGGAGTCGGGCAGGGCGATCCGTTTAAGCGTAAGCCCGATGTCAGAGATAAGCAGTGATTTCAGCTTATCATCCTACTCCTGAGCCTGAGCCATCTGCTTGAAGTCGATAGACTCAATGTCCAGCGGAACAGAGGTGGTGGCAATGCGAGATAGTGCATCAGCCATGGTGTTGTTTGCCCCAGACAAGTGCCGGATGTCCGCGGAGAATTGACCTAAGAAATGGAGATGACGTGCCTGGCGGGGGCTTGCCTTTTCTAGCTGCTGGTCAAAGCTGTAGATAAGAAGCTTGGGGTCGCTGAATAACGTGAACGCGTGACCCTCCAACAGATGGTGAAAATGCCTAACTGTGGCGTAAGAAGCAAAGAGTTTACGATCATACATGCTGTATTTTATTTGGGCTGGAGTGTACTGGTATAAATGCCAGAGGTTGGAAATGGTCCCCCACAAGTTGTTCCAATACGGCCTGGATGGCAAAATCCGATGCATTGACTTTCAACGCAAGGAACGCGTCGGGTTTTGGATGAGCCAGCAGTTTGACAAGAGTAAGTGCTCAAAACTGCGGTGATTATGCCTTTCGGTTTATTCGAATTTACACAGGGTCCGTTCGAACTGCAAAGCACCGCATACATTCCAGCGCTTCATGGATGACGTCTGCAGGGATCTGGACTTCATCTTCGTTTACCTAGACGTCCTCATCATGGCTCCCACCTCGGAGAAACGTTTCTGAGTTACGCCGATTCCTCGTGTTGATGAACTTTTACCGTCGTTTCCTACCTGGAGCTGCATCCATACAGGCATCACTCAACGATTACCTGAAGGGGGCCTCCAAGAATGACAAGACACCAATCTCTTGGACAGCCACTACATTACGCTCCTTTCAGCAGTGCAAGGAACTCGTGCGGGGATTTAGTGAAAAGCCCAAACCAGGCCGATTTTCGAGAATATTGTACAGTTGTGGAAGTTGGCTGTGAAGTTGTTGATAAGGGCCATGGGGTACCTGTCAGGCACTGTGGAGCGGTTTATAGTCCGAAAATCTCAGCAGGGTCGTCCAAAACAATTGTTTCTGGACCATGTGTAAAGGGCTGGCATAATTCGATTTAGAAGGCCGACAGATACCTTGTTCGATCATCGTATTGAACTTGGCACGGGTGATGGCCAGTTTTGCGGGGTCCAGGTTCCTGGGGCATGCGTGCACGGGAAGTCCAGTGGTCTTCATGTGGTGCGTCACAGTATGTTTGGGTTTCGCCACAAAGAAATTCGCAGGTAAGGTCGCTGAATTCCCTCAACAGGAAGACGTTTAGTGAATTGCCGTGTACAACAGATAAACGACACGGGGTATGGTACCAGAAAGCCCAAGGTGGAAACTTGCATGGTACCATCCCTTAAGCGGCTGAGCGTGAGATCAGGAAGAAGGTGAAAGTGTGACACCAGGTGAACGTGCGGCGGATGCCCAAGGATAAGGACACGTGACGTGTGCCGTACGTGCATATTTCAGTGCCGTTAGCAGCGAACAATCTGGGAACGCCAGGGCAGGGGCCAGGAACATGATGGTTGCGGTGGAATCACGGAGACGTCCGCACCGGTGTCGACGAGAAAACAAACACTTGTGTATGTATCATGGACAAAAAGGCGACATGATGGAGTTGAGGGCCCGTCAGTGGTCGCGACTTTTGTTGGGAAGGCCAGTTTCCTGAAGCCAATGGCGTTTTCTATGAGCATGGTTGGCAGCAGTTACTGGCCTGTTCACCAAATACCTGGTGGTAGTAGCAAACAGCGGAGGTTCCAAAGAAGTTTCCGAAGAATGGCTATGGATGTGTTTGGTCCAGCTTGGTAGCAAAGGTTTTGCAGTAAAAGACCCGGCTTTGAATCACCCATATGCAGAATTTTTAAAACTTTGTGGAGCTTGGTGTCGTCAGCCTCGCTAAAGTTCTTAATGAATCACTCTTTGGCCCTCCCATACATGTCGGGGCGTTTTTCCATAAGGATGTCGGAGATGCAGTGCAGCATGGACTGGTTGAGGGCCTGGGACATGTGGATGAACTTAGTGCGTTCCAATTTGATGCCCTTATCTTCGAAAAACAGCTCAGCATGGGCGAACCAAAGAGCTGGTTGTTCACGCTAGAGCAGAGTGAGGCGTACATCCTTGCCCAGTGCATCGATGTCTGCGGGAGATTAGTCTCCAGGCGCAACTTTGATCTCCGCTGAAGCCTGGTGTAACAAGCGGTCCAAGGAGGCTAAGGAGGCTCGAAACATCTCCTTGAGGTCGACCATGTCGACCATGAGTGCAGCGACGGTTGCAGCAAGTTGCCTGGGTCCTTCGTGAAAATCATGATGCAGTGGTATAAAGTGTTTATGGCTCATGACCATGTGACTCGATAAGGATACGGATTTGTGGCGAAACACAACAGCAACTCGTTTGTTGTTGGGTAAAGTTTGACTTACTGTGAGTAGTGTTGGTCCGCCATGATGATGTCTTATTATCAGGAGTGTCTTCTTAACAGGAGTGTCTTCTTAACAAAGAAGTCACGTCTGGATCACCAGTGTGGGAACTAAGGCCTAGGTCCCACAGAAAAGAATTGAAAGGTTGTAGATTTTGATGTGGTTATCTTTTATCTGCGAGTCGAAACTAACCGTCCATCCTGACTCTGGACTTGCTTGAGCAATTTTCATTTGGACCATGTTTAGACGTTACCATTTTCAAACGTATAGTGGGTTCTTGCTGATGATAATGCATATCAGATCTTGTTGTAGATATCTCACGCACTATTATTCCATGGAATATGGATGTTTCTAGTATGGGTTTGATTTTTATTGAGTCTAACTTCATCTCAATTTGGATGGTGGGCATTTTAGTTGTGTAGTTTTGTTGCCAACTTTGATGGTTATTTTTTGCCATTATTATTAGTGGACATCGGTCGACTGCACACCTTACTCACTGCCCCTTGGGCTGTGGTGAAGGGCTGATATGGGGCTGATATCGGGCCTAAATCTGTCCCAATCCCTGGTAAAGGCATTTCAATCGTTTTTCTCTGTTGACCTCAGAGAGCAATGTTTTTCTCCTTGGCTTTCTAGCTCTGAGTCCATTCTCATTAAGGTGTCTGTTAACTGTGTTAGCAGAAATATTTACCGAATGACACGATAAAAGAGTGGCAGCTAACTGTTTTGTGTTCGGTGATGGTCTCTGAGTGATACTAGTACTTGTACTAAAAAGCAATCTGATTTGGCGCTAGTCCTTAGTTTCCATCCTCTTCCAGGCTAGGATTATAGTCATTTGATGTTACTGAATCGTTTTCATGTAGTTTGCAAAGCAAAACATGAACACTTTATTTGTGTTGCTGAATGCACTTGGGACCACTCTACTGAGGATAGCACAATGACTTGTGCATTCTCAGACTCACTCAATTCATCAGTTTTATGCATTCTTAAAACATTATAGAATATCTCTTTGCAGAATTATGTAATAAAACGGGATGCAGAAACCAGTGGTGTTGAATTAATATATGCGTCTGTATTGGCTAATGGCAAAATTGGAATTTCCATGTTTTTGGATTATGGCATAATTTCATAATTTTTGTAAATAATACAATAAACAGCATTTCATTTGGTTAAATCCTTCTACAACAACAAGAGTGAAGTTACAACAGGTAAAGTTAATGCCTATTTGTATTCCATTTAGAAATATTTAAGAAAATCATGGGTGCCTAATAATTTTGTCCAAGGTGTGTAAATTAGGTAATAAGACTGATTTTTTTAAATTGTTTTATTCGATAGAAATACAATTTAATATTGTCTCCCTTAAAATAACTTCCTTGAGAAGCTACATGGCGCTGGAGACGGTTTTTCCATTCCTCAGTACAGTGCTGGAACTCGGATACTGGAATAAACTTCAGCTGTTCGGTTAGAGTTATTTGTATGTTTCCAAGTCCTAAAATGACATCCCATGAGGTGATTTTTCAATCTCGGGAAGAGGAAAAAGTCACAAGGACTCAAGTCAGGCGAATAAGGAGGCTAAGGAGCCACAGGAATGTTTTTTTCTGGCCAAATATTCTCTTATTGAAATTTCTGTGTGACAAGGTGCATTGTCATGATGCAACACCCTGCTGTTGTTGATGTTTGGTCACACGCGCATGACCCTTAATCAAAGTGTATCAAGAACCTTCCTGTAAGTGTTGATTGACTGTTCCATCTTGAGGCACAAACTCTTTGTGGGTTATTCCCTGGCTATCACAAAAGCAAATCAGCATGCATTTGATCTTTGACTTGTTCATTCTAGATTTTTTGGGCCTTGTAGAGGTTTAAATGTGCCACTCCATACTCTAGAGTTTGGTTTCTGGGTCGTACTCAAACATGCAAGACTTATCACCAGTAATGACACGTTCCAGAAAATAGGGATCATTTTCAATCGATTTCAAAAAATCAAGGCACCTTTCACTCCTGATGTCCTTTTAATCCTGCGAAATATTTTTACAACAAGTTTTGCATGAACGGTGGTGTGAGCCAAATTCAACTTTTCCCCGATCATTCTAACAGTTAACCCATGATCTGAACGCTCAAAATCCTGGATTCTTTCAACAATTTCATCACTTATTGAAGATGAAGGCCTTCCGCTGCGTGGTTGATCTTCAATCGACTCTCTTCCTTC
>JAQGAE010003259.1:0-15220 GCA_034696685.1 Julus scandinavius | reverse complement strand
GTGGAGGTTCCATCAGGGTAGGTTTATCAAGTGTGCCATAAAGAAAGGCGCACTTGACGTCGAGGTGGCAATGCAGCCAACCCCCGAACACAACAAGAAGAAGGAAGACGACACGGACGAGCGTGAAATTAATCACGGGATTGTACACGTCCGTGAAGTCTAAACCCTTTAGCAACAAGACGGGCCCTGTGTCTCACCACGACGCCTTTCGAGTCCCGCTTATGGGTAAACACCCACCTGCAGCCAAGAACCTTCTGTCCATGCTGAGGCGGTACAGACTCGTAGACCTTGCACTGTCTGAGGTCCTGCAACTCGTCCTCCATAGCTTCCAGCCATTTATCGGAGTCCGGGGCCGATATTGCGTCGCTAAACGTCGTTGGATCAGAATCCACGACGTCCACCTCAGACTTACTCCTAGTTCCTGAGGATACAGGAACCCGCTCGTCCGGAGCTTTGGATTCCTTTGTCCGATCCTCAGTCCCCTCGTCTGTCGGGCCAATTTCGAACTCCCACTGAAAAGTGTTTTGTGGGGAGAAGTCAAAGTCGTGATCGTATTCGACCTTGTTGTCCCGGCAGTACGTGATGATTTCATTGGTGGAGCGAAAACGCTTTCCACCTAGATAGTAGTAAACATCAGCACGTTGCCCTGTCTGTCTGGGTTGAAAAACCCGTCTCCACGTGGAAGACTCCACAGGCGGGGGAACACGAGTTACAAACGGACTCGTGGGCGCCTCCGCGGTAGGAACACCGGCCTTGGAAGCCTCGGCAGGAATCTCGTCCGGAGCTTCCTGTCCGAGTTCTGGTACGGACATCTGTCCTGTGGAGCGATCGTCGGGACCGGTCCCCATGATTGCCTCGACAACCCGGACTTGACTAGACTCGAAAATGCGGCCTAGTTCCGGGTTGAAGAAGCGGTACCCCCTCATCGTTCGAGCGTAGCCGATGAGTACCCCGCTTATGGAAGTGTCGACTAAATTTCCCCCTACGTTGAGCCTGAGGGACAAAACCGTAGACCTTCCTACCCACGGATCGGATGTGGGCAAGGTTCGGCGTATACCCCCTGAGCCACTCGTAAGGAGAAACCATGTCAAGTATCCGTTGGGGCAGTCTGTTCTTCAGGTAGGTGAAGGTGTGGAGAAATTCTGCCCAAAACTTGTTTCCCAAACCGGAGTCGCGTAGCATGACTCTTATGGCTTGAACGGCCGTTTGATTGAACCGTTCAGCCACTCCATTCATATGTGGAGAGTAGACATTCGTGCGCAGATGTCTAATTCCCCTCTCCGCATAGAATTTTTCAAACGGTTTGGAGCAGAATTCTCCCCCGTTGTCCGTCTTAATGGCCTTCACCTTGTGACCAGTCTGGTTCTCCATTAAAGCGATGTATTTGGAGATACAGTCCATGACCTGGTCCTTGCGTTTCAGGGGATACACTTTGCACCAACGCGAGTAGTCGTCGATCAGTGCCAGATAGCATCGACAGCCTGTACCCGAAGGGAAAGCAATTGGCCTTCGAATAGATTTTATCCTGTGCCGGGTGGGTTATTCGGCGCATTTTACACTCGAAACACGCCTCACAGTTCCGTGGTTTATCTGCGAACAGCTACTTGTTTTGAGGGGAACATGTTTATTTTGTAATGAAAGTGGTAATGTACATTATAAGAAATTTAAACACATAGGACAAAGGGTCGAGCGCGGAACTGGGACCAACACATCTGGTCGTTTCGAAGTTTCGACAGCAAAGAGGTCGAATCACTGGACAAAGGGCACTTCCTTGACCTGTCGCACGTGCTCCCCTCGTGGTCAAGGGGTCCCTAAAACGCTTCACCTAACGTTTTGGGGCCGACCATAGAGTCCGTCTATGGTCACCACAACGTCACAGGACAGAGCTAGGAAAAAAAGACTACAAGGGACAAAAAATCAACAGAATACAAAGGATTACAAAAAAAGAGAAGACAGAAGAAGAGAAAAGTGAACAGAAACCAAGATTTCACCAAGGAGCATTGGAAGGAACAATTGCCAAACAGTGGATCACGGATAAAGAGAGAAAATGGGCAAGCTTCAATTTAACTTTTTGTTGCACCTTTACCTATGTTGTAAGCATGCACATGGGTTGGAAATAAACTTTGTTTTGATTGAACAACACTGTCTTACACCAAGCAGGCGACTCCCCGAAATTCCACTGCGCACTCCGCTTGGCTGGTAGCAGAGTGGTATTCTTTATGCTGGAAACTGAACTGGACTGGACCATATGAGTTTGCAAGTATGCTGTCTACAATCACACAATAGAGAAGGCGGACGAATTTGTGTGTGCATGTCTGTCTGCTGTAAAAGAAGGTCGAAGTCCACAAGATGCCCGAAATAGCTGACATTTTTGCCAACAAAAATTATTGAATATTGGGAGTCCTCACTTTGAATTCGAAAGCAGCTACATCTTCCAAGAAACGTAAACTAGCAACAAGTCATGTAACTAACGAACGGATACCAGTTATCAATACAATTAAACAAACAATCGTAACATTAACAAAAGGAATGCGGCAGCAACAGGTGTTGACTGCCATCTGTCGGAAATAGTTATGCAGAACGCCACAGCAACTGGACATCAAGAGCAGGCAACTTACCCATCCTACGATGGAAAAGATTAAGAGGGTTTAGATTTGGCTCTGTACGATGAGAGAAGTTTTAGCAATGAAAAGGGAAGAACTAGTGCCAAATGCAGTCACTATGTTAAAGAAAGACGTGCTAGAACAGTATGTCGGGCACTTGGACATACACGGGCCATTCCCAGATAAGGCGGAATTTCAGATTACTCAGGCATTTGGAAAGGGTGAGAGCAGGTTTGCTCTGAGGGCCAGGTTAGATCTAAACAGACCGGATCCATTAATGACTACATCATACTACAAGGATGACCAAATCTACTGTTTCATGCAAGGAACCAGAACTAGGCGTAGAGACGAGCTAATTTATTGGAACCCATCACACCTCTTAGCAGTGTACAAGATCGTGAGGGATTTTGAGGCAGCACGGATGAAACCAGAGCTACCCACGACGAGAAAAAGTCCCCAATAGATAATCGTACATGAGGGGGAAGTGTGAGACCCTGTCGAGATCATCAATGGAAGTGGTTGCATCGAGCTAGTATGAACAGGAGACACAAGATTGTCTTAACTACAGGCGCAAAAGACATCTGACACAAAGCTGCAGAGTAACTCTAAAGATGTTGCGCTGTCAGTCAAGACGAACAAAGGAGCCTGCTTGACTACAATGAAGACCATGTTCAGGGCATCGTAAAGACTGTACAAGTTTAAAGTCATGCTGTTCGGTTTTTGTCAATGCCGTAGCTACGTTCTCTCACGTCGAGAACGATATTCTATTCCCATGGTTGGGGAAGTGCGTATAGGTCTACATTGACGACATGCTAGTCCACAGTAAGGTAAGAAAGCAACGTTAATGCCGATGTAAGCCCACATCTTAGCTAGATTACAAGACTGCCCAATAGCAATAAGACATGTCAAGGAAATCACGGGCATTGAATGTCACAAGTACTGTGCAGACACAAGGAAGTGTTCTTTTGCGCAACCGAAGATCAAGCACCTGGGGTACCAGATCAGAAATCACGCCACTTGGAGTAGCAGAAGGTCGAGAAGATGTTAGATTAGCATACACCTAAAACAATGGAAGATGTGCAAGCATTCCATGCCTATGCAATTTTGTATTGCTTGTTCATAGACCACTTCTTAACGAAAGCAGTTCTATTATTAGAACTACAGAGGAAGGGAACGAGTTTCCCTTGAGATGCCAGGAAAGATCAACCTTTCCAGAAAATGAAGGCGGTTGCATCTTGGCCGATTTTGCATAATCTGACGGCCAGGGACGAGATGGTCATTAATGTCAACGCATCAGATGCTGCCTTAAATGCAGTTTTGTCTGCCATTAAAGAAGACTAACCATCACAATTCAAGCCATATGCATTCGCATCTCGCACATTTTATGGTTCTGAGCATTACCAGTGTTTACCACCAAGAATTGTTTGCATTGAACCATGCGCTATGGAAGTGGAGGCGGTATCTGTTAAGGAAGTCGTACTTCGTCTACATTGACAACGCAAGCCTTTCCTACCTTATTAACAAAGGAACGTTAATGCCGATGTAAGCCAGCATCTTAGCTAAACTACAAGACTGCCCCATGACAATAAGACATGGCAAGGGAATGACGGGGAAATGCTAATCCAGATATTGTTAAGGTGAACGCAAGCAACATTGAATAGAATGAGTGGAAACAATGGATTCGTAAGGCACAGATCAATAATGCGTTTGTGCACCACGGCGATTTAGTGTTGATGCCGAATGGAAGTGGAAAGCGAGTTGTTATTCCGAAGGAGCTAGCACTACATTGAGAATAACTTCAAGAATGGCATGAGCTTCCGATCGAGATTATCCGGGCAATGTCCCATTGGCCAAGTTTGGATGAAAAAGATAGACAGGTAGTGCAAAATTGCGCAGTCAGCGCCAGGTCCAAGACATCTGATCAGAAACCGTTGGGGAAGAAGCAAGCCAAAGTTACCATCAGAGCCATTTGTGGAAGTCGCTGGATTTTATGACAAGTGCTGGGCACGATTCTACGTTGGTAATCATCGATAATGCCAGTAACAGCCAAGGAAACTTCAAGGCTGTTATTCGAAAATGTAGTACGGGTATGTGGTTCCCCTAGAAAAATAGTGAGTTATGGTGATACTCTGTTTCTGTCAGAATTTTAGACAGTCTAGAAGCAGTACATTGGATACAAATCACCGAAGTCCTCTATCACCCTGAGACCGAAAGGATGACAGAACATATGAATGCGACGGTGCTCCAGTATTTTAGATCGTACTGTGTGGATGGGCCAACTGAGTGAGATAAGCACGCATTATGGGCTGAACTCGCATACAACACTGCAGTGCATCGCAGTACCACGCTGACATTTATACATGTGATGAACTGGGCATGCAGGTGGCAATCCACTATTGTGGTCTATGATATTGGGTCTGGATATCAGACAGATCGGTGTGCCAAATCCTGTCGGATCTGAAATCCAGATGAAATTCTACCACGGCAAATCTTAGTTGCAATCAGTGATGCAAAGTTTTTTGTCAGGGATTTTGTGTTCATGTGACATTCGTATCTAGAATAATAGCTAGGACCAAGCGAATCATGCATATGTGCATCAGAGTAATCCCCAAATATCAAAGTTTTTGATTTAGAAGTCATTTGGGACCCAAAAAATGATGTCTTTGGGACCCAATTAAATTGCACATATTACACAAATAATTTCTGATATTGCACAAAGAAAAGTACCCACTTCTCCAATGTTGGCAAGGGTGTATCCATCTCAATTCTACAACCCCTTCACCCTTCATATTCACTTATTTTAGGCATAATTATTTACTAATTATTTTTAAATATTAGGGCCTAATTAACGCCTTCATGGCATCCAAGCCATTCTCCCAAAATTATGGATTTCTTAAGTTTTATTTGGTGTTGCTATAGCAGCCAGCCAAAGAAAACAATTTTATACTTGTTCAACTTGCAGCTGTATGCTCAAACTTTGCAAGATGGACATATGAACACGATTTACATTCGCAAAAAAATCTTAATGTTACAATTCACAGAATATATACATCTAACTTGTTTATTTAGTTAAATTAACATATTTTGGCAATTATTAAATCATAATTTACAGTTTCCGTAATTTTTGCAAAACATATACGTAATATGGACACTTTCAGCAGATTTTCAGCTAAAAATAAAGTGATTTGCATGGCCCCAATAAGTTTTACAGACACGGATTTCTCACATAAGGATAAATCACGTTGGTCTTAATTAGCTGATTTAGGTTACAGGAATGATCAGGGCCTTAATTTTTGGAAATGCCTAACGCCGACAATCATGGGGCAGTTAAAAGTGCATCCACAATTAATTAAAATGATTGCAACATCCAGCGCATAAAAGTAAATAAAAAAGTACACAGTTTAAAAATTGTTTGGTCATAAGAATGTCATATTTGTGCCAATTTAGTTGGTCATTTTTTGGTCAGTAAATGACGTCTTTCTCGACGTGAGATGTGATTTTTAATAACAATTACCAAAAAAGTACGTCAAATTGCCATCATTTTGATTTCCCATTGCTACTTGGGCTCGCCACCTAGTTAATACTTTGGAAAAAGACTTGGAAGGAAAAGAGAGATATTCTGCACTCGCGGAATACTGCAATCCGGGATGCCAGCACCAAGAGCTTCCAAGAGTTTCTCGCATCACATGAGGATCGCGATGTACGAGCTCTACATCGTCAGATTGTCGGCGATGTCGTTAGCCACTGCCTACCGGCAGTCCCCTCAACAGTCCTGTCCGGCGTCACGCACACCTTATCACCCCAGAGGATACGGCCGACAGACTTTTAGAGCACTTTTCCCAGGGGACACCCACAAAGATGTTGGACAGGCAAACCTTCGCCGCAACCGCCTTGCAGCTCGCTCGACCCCGAACGACACACTATTTACCATAGAGCTCCTGGAGGCTCTCACACACATGGACTCCAACAAAGCACCCGGCCAAGACCATCTCACGTCTGACACGTGCCTGCATGCCATGTCCAGCCACCCAGCGCTATTTGCCACTCTATTTAACACCTGTCTGGCACAGGATCACTTTCCAACACCATGGAAGCTGGCAGCTGTACGTGTGATCCCCAAACTTCAGCACGATGACTACAATCCGCTTACCGCCCCATTGTACTAATCTGCGTCTTGGCAAAGGTCTTAGAGACAGCCATTTCAGGGTGGGTCCACGCCATCCAGGCTTCCCTGTCCCCTCGCCAAATCGGTTTCCGCGCACTGGTCTCCACCATCGAAGCTCTAAGCACAGGCATTAAGCGGATTGAACATGGATTGAATCTCATTGGACATTAAAGCAGCCTTCCACCACGCTTGGTGGCCCGCTCTGCGGCTTCAGCTCCTGAAAAAGAGGTGTCCCTCGAACTTTGTCGGCCTGATTGATTCGTAACACTCGGACCGGCAGGTTTGACTGATGCCTTCCTGCCTTCCTGGCTGGATGCCTTCCAGCAACCCTTCATTATTGCCGCTGCCAAAGCTTATAAGACTACCTCTCTTGTAGCAGCCCAGGCCATTGCACAAATTGATCCCCTTCATCTCCGAATTGATGAGCTTGCCCAATTGTCCAGTGCCCGCACCACCTTACTGCCGGACGACCGCTGACTCGAAACTAGAGCCCCTGAATCCGTTCTCCCGCACCCTGCTGCATGCCTCTCCAACAGCTACACGCTTGCCAGATCCCAGGAAGACGTGGACCTCACACCTCCTGGCCATCTACGCATCTTCACTGACGGGAATAAATCTGCGATGGGGTGGGGCGGCCTTTGTGGCATACGACGTCAACACCGTGGGGCTTGCTATGAGGTTGAAACTTGCACTGTACTGCTCGGTAGCCCAGGCTGAATCATTGGCAATACTACGTGCTACAGAATGGGCTGTGGGCCATTGGGTCAACTTTAGAATCTTTAGAATAAAAAAATAAAAAATACTGCATGTGTGATGCCGCCTTAATTTAGAGGAACTTTTCATAAAACAGTAGTTCTAAGTTTTAAAAAAATTGCGACCGACTCAGACCAGTTTTTTTTAAAGCGAGTTTGACTAAGTTCTTTAAACACTATTTTTTGAGCCACAGAAATCGCCTAAATTCTATAATATAATGTAATGTTTGAACTTTTTTTTGAGAACATAGTATCAGTAATGTTCACCATTTCGTTTTTAACTGTACATAATTTTTGACATCCATGTTTTCTGTTTGTATTTCAGAACAGGTGTAATGTTTATTACTAAGACGATTTACAAGACATTTAATTATGTACGAAACCCTATATGCAAAATAAAAAATAATCTGACAATACTTAATTGCGTTTTCACAAATTAACTTAACAACAAAAATTCCTTTACCCAACAGGAAAACATTTTTGCGAAATGATTTGAAGTGTGATTTGTAAACAAATAACGGATGGCAGTACGGACAGTTATCGATATGTTTGTTATTTCCTTTTGGATAAATCGATAACCTTTAATTGTAGCTAGTTGAAATCATGATTTAATGCAACAGTAATACCTGGTATGTAAAAGCTATGGGTATACCCAGATACCTGTATGTATTATGTTACTGTCGAATTTGCTTGCCATCTTGTATTTAACAATCCATTTAATTCTGCTTATGTGCCTATCACGTGCAGGCACTATGTTAACAGTTTTGACATTGCCTACTACTCAGTTATTAATGCTGGGTGGTAATTCAATTTGATTATGGTCAGTTTTCCAACCTGGACTCCATTACAACACACAAAGATTTCCGCCTACGTGTGTCTTCTTAAACTTTAAATTGTTGCTGCTAAACTCTAGGATAATTTGTCATCTACTGAATGCAACTTCGAATCATGAACTTGGCAAAAAATGCACTTGTAATTTAATCTATCAGGGTAGGCTTGGTTAGGCTGCAAGCCAATACAAACATTATGCATCCAGCGACCACAACTTCCACATTCCACCCATATTGGCAAACCATAGGGCTCCTGACAATTCTGTGCATCACATTTCACATTATAATCTAATGAATACCCTTCAGAACTGTTTTTTCCATGATGTGAAAGCGGCAAAACGCAGGATTGTGATTCAGTTTGCTGGTAGCACCTGCCATCTGTGTAATCTCCAACTTGTAGATGTTCATGATCTTCAATCTCTTTAAATTGTCTTAGTGAATCGTAGTTTACATCTTTCCCCAGAACTTCACATGACGACATAAAACATCTTGAGGGAATTTCTTCATGAGCAGTGGCATAAATACTTGAATCGTTCCTCTGACTTCGCTGTTCATTTCCAAAAATCTTTTTAGAAGAATTTATTCCATGGCATGTCTGGACTCTAGAATGTAAACCAATTATCATCAGTAACGCATAAAAATATATCTGAAGAACATATTTCAACAAACCACCTAATTAATCATGTGATGACTTATAAATTAATAGTAATGATCCAACAACCAATTCTGGCCTAATGCCTACCTGTTAAATCATTACTTGATACTTGAATCGTGAACCTCTTTCGCATTCTTGACAAATGATTAAGAATGTGGGCAACACTAATGGTTTAATTGATGCAGTTTGGAATATTTCTTTAATTTTATGATGCATCTTGGGTGGACAGTTATTTTTTTTCCTTACTCGCTCTCACTCCGGAGTTGGATCAAATCCAAAGAATCAAATTCATGGAAATAAGATGAGAATTCACAAAAAAATGTGAGAATGTTGTTTTTGCCAATTAACCTTTGTTTGCAACAACATAATGTCACCCATCTAAAGAAATCAGAATATACCTAAAAAAAACAATGAAAGCAATATAAAAGGGGCATTCAAGTTTGACCTGGACTGGATTTTTTACAAAAAAAAACTACAACTGATAAAAATATAGGTTTAGTTTTTATTTTTCCACATACTACTCACCATTGTTCAAAATACATTCATACTACAACGGCGTGGGAGTCTTTGGGAGCTTGCGTAGCAAGCGCAGGACACATTTCTTCAATTACCATTTTACTGGAAATTGGTAACGCCAAGATATTTCTTAAGTGGTCCAAACAAAAGGTAATCACATGATAAATGTGGAAGGACCCCCCCCCCCCCCGAGTGCATTCCATCTAGTCTCTGTTGTTAGATGTGCTGAGAGTGGCCGAGCATTGTCGTGAAGAAGCACGCCTTCTGTCAGCAGGCTGTGTCCTTTCTTTCTTATTGCAGTGCACACTTTATCGTTCAGTAGTCCACTGTATTAATTTGCCATGATGGTATATATATCATCGAGAAAATTCACAGAGATTACACCTTGGCAGTCCCAAAACACAGTTCACATGATCTTTCCTGCAGACAACTATATCTTAAAATTTCTTCTGCACAGACAATTCTGGATGCTTCGAATGCTACCTGCTCGTTTGGATTCAGGTGTAATGCAGTGAACACAGGTGATGATAAGGTTCAGAAAGTCAGAATCACTCTTATAGCGTTCAAGCAGCTCTTTGCATATGGCAGCACGGCTTGTTTTGTGTTCAGCAGTCAGATCCTTAGGAACCCAACGTGCACTAACCTTTTGAAAATTCAGTTATTGATGCAATATTGTGTGCACACTACCAACACTGATCTTCACCCGAGAGGCCATTTCCGACACACTTTGTCGCCGATTTAAAAAAAAACCACTCATTGAACAATGGTACAGTTCGTGTTATTCACAGATGTAGACAGGCTTTGTGTGGCATGTGGCCAACATTTTCTCGCCCATTCCGAAATTGTTCAGCCCATGAAAACACAGATAAACGTAAAAGAATGGTCCCCATACTGTTGATTAATTCTCCTATAAATGTCATGTGCTGAGACGTTTTCCTTACTGAGAAATTTTATAATTTTTCGCTGTTCCACTTTAAAGGTACCATGGGCGCCACGCCACCATCTTCAGTTAAACTTGAGATAATTTTGGGGCAATATAATGGTAAACATGGATAGTAAACCTGTATTTTTATCCAGTCCAGGTCAAACTTCAATGTTCCTCGTAGTTTGAAAAGAAAGGTGTAATGAACACAGTTAATATTAGTGTCCAAGATATGTTTGGGAATTTTTCATTTTATTTTTATAAATTTCTGATATATGTAAATTATTGGAAAATTCTATCACAAGTTAAAGTTACACTAAAGTTAAACAAACGTTTCATCAGTTAAGATGAGGAAAGCCAGTAAGATTAACTGTGAAAAAGTTGTAAGATTTTCTAGCTCAACTAAGGAAAGCCGCACGTTTCCCATAAATGAGATGATAGCAAGAAGATGGTATCTACACAATAAATAACTCATTGATAGATGCAAACAGCATCAGGGTTGTCTAAATCATGGAATGTGATCCTTAAATGTGTCAGAGAATATGAATAATGCATAGTATTCTAACACGTTTATATATCAGATGGCAACGCATGGTTGTAACAGTATAAATTGTGTGAACAATCATCCATAAGTAAATTTATGCTGCTTCCATAGTCAGTATGGGCAAAGTTAAAAGTCTACGTTAGTTTGAGCTTTGCATTATTGTAAGTGCTCGATGGACTGATTGCAGCGTCTCTGAAACAATAAACATTCTGCGCTTTTCATTCACAATATCATCAACAGTTTACAATGACTGCTGGCAGAAGCAAAGGAAATAAAAGTAACTGGAGATATTGTGGTGGAAAACAACTCTTAAATTACTAGTTAAAAGACTGTCTAATTTCAAAGCAAACAACATTATGCTCCTTACACCAATTCAATTTAAATCAGTACCCTTCAGTCAGCAAATTAATGCCACATGGTATTGGATGAACCAAATTGGCTACAACAGTCGAAGAGCAAAACTGGTTCCACTGATTTCAGAAAGCAGCACAAACATCGAACTAGCAACATTGGTTTATTGATGACTTGAAATCTCTTTTAATATTTGTGGCCCTGAAATAGTCCTTTTTTGATTTTGGAATGTGGTGTTGTGAACAAACAATGTTCACTGTTCCAGGAGTGGTCGTGGTCCTGGTCCTCTCACACTGATGATAGGAGATGAACTGCACACAACACAGGCAGATCTTATAGATATGGTCAGCATAATTTTTTTCCCAATTCTTTATTCCCTCTTTGTTGGGGGAAATCACCACTACTGGCTACAGCGTTAGATTATACATATACATAGGTTATAACTGATGTGAACGAAAGACATGTTATTTATAGATACAGGCATGGACCAAATGGAATTCTTGATGAATTTATTCATTTATGAAACATAAGATACTCAGTTACATTTCCTTTGGTTTCCAGGAGCAACAAAGACACGTGCACACTTCATCACGGCCACCACAAACACAACAAAAGCAAGATGGTCGACAAGGAATAACAACACCCCCATGTGGCGCTACCTGGGCCAGTCCACCTTACCGCTGGTAAGGGGGAGGATAGTCAAGCTAACAATTAGTATACATTTCCAATTGATTAATTTTCTTTTCTTTTGTTTCTCTTTTCAGGTTTTCAGGACTCTTCAGGACACCCACCAGACAAGGATAAAGGCTAGGTAAAAGGTAAGTTGCCCATCCCAATCCTTTTAACTGTCGCAGTACCCCAACAGAACATTACAAAGGTGACATGAATGAAGCGCGGTGGAAGTGGCATAGAAGGTGAGAAAAAAATGGGCTTAGTTGATTTTGGCAAAGTTTGCTCGGATGTTGAGGCAGGATAGGGTTTGCCGTCACACCTGGCCCACCACCCAAGGACAGAGCACCGCCAGCAACCAGTGAATTATGTTACCGGACGTCGCCAGACGTGAACAGCCAGTGGATGGAGCCAGCACCCCCCGCCCCAGCCTGCAGTCCGCAGGCATACTATGTTCGGTCGTTCATCTGGCCGCGACCACCGCTCCGGCGTCCCAGATGCAAGGTCAGCTGCATGGTCCCTCGTTTCTTGGTGTTAATATTTGTTGTAACACGACACTGTGAGACGAAGCAGCAGTAAAAAGGAGTGAAAGGTGATCATAAGAGTATCAATAACAATAAGAGTATAACAACATTAGTAGGAACAACAGTAATATATAGGACAGTATAGTGGCCCATTGGTGGCGGAGTCAGATAATGGGATATGAAAAACAATGAAGGCTCGACGGTAAAGCAATACACTGGGGACAAAAAGTGGTGAACTATGCGATGAGGAATAAAGGATGGGTGAGGGATGACAGATTAGCAGGTGGGGACTGCAATGATGATGTTAGGACAGGGATCACCATAGCTTTCCGGGGAGACACTCTACGGGGACAAAGAATGGTTGCGAATAACAAGCACAACAACAGAGAAGGGATGATAGGGGATGGTGATGGAGAATGATTGCTATTGGCATATGTGTTGAGATGAAGACACGTGTAAAAGGCGTTTTCTGTGGATGGTGCATCCGTTTGGGGAGGGTAACTGGAGGAATGTTTGGTGTGCGATCCTGCTGGCCGGCTTCTATTATGCCAACTGGTGCCGGTCCCTGTTCAGGCGCACAGGTTTCCGTAGTGCTGCCTCCATGAAGTGCCAGTAGCCATCAGTGTGTATGTTGCGGAAGGCTCTGTGGTCTTCCACTCCGTACCGTTGGTGCTCTGTGTCAAACGCTTCGCATTCAGCCAAAACATGGAGGGCCGTCTGTTGTGCTGCTGGGTTGCGTATGCAGGCGGCGTCCTGGGTGATGTTGAACCGGTGCAAGTATGCGCGGAAGGCCCCGTGACGGTCAGGAATTGAGTGGTCAGAAAGTCAGGCTTCCTAGCTGCGAAAAGCTGTGAAGCCTTGCCCAATGGACTCTTGGGCCTGGGTCTATCCTACAGGCGACTTCATTCCGTTGTGTTCAACAGTCTCAGGCACGACTTGACGAAGCAGATGGGCACCTGATTGTAGGCAAGGGCTGTGCGCTGTATCACAGCTTATCCCGTGAGTTCGTCCGCTTGCTTGTTGCCCAGAATGCAGATGTGAAACTTTACCCAAGAAAGCGAGGCCACCAATCCCAGCTGGGCAGCTCGGCTCAGTGCTTCGTGTGTGGCGGTAACAAAGGAGTTTGTGGAGGATCGATCACGGAGAGTCCAGGGTGGAGCGAGTCGGAGAAAATCCTGCAAATCGGACGTGGAATGTTTAACGTACATTCTCATCGACCAATACTCCGAGGATCTGGACCCTGGTAACGCGGGCCCCCTGTTGACCCTTCATGTTAATCCTGACCGTAGGAGCTGCTCGGGTGAATGCGATCATTTGGGTCTTGATAGGACCGAATGAGTTTTCGGCCGTTTACCCAATCCAGGACGATTCCTAGGGCAGCTTCGTAGCAGGCGGTGAGTGGGATGGTACACCTGGGGGAAGAAGCATTTCAAAGAGGCCATCCAGGGTGATGTTCCAAAATGAGCGGCCGCAGCAGGAGCCATGGATCGACGTAGCCGCACACCATGTCGAGGGTCGCCCTGGAATTTGCTAAGGTGAAGAAGACCTTGTGGTCAGTGTGGTAGGAGTCTGTCATACGCACTATGTTTGACGGGCATCCCAGGGTGAGTAGGTGACGGCAAAGAGCGGGGCACCAAGTGTGGTTAAATGCTGCATGAATATCCGATGAGGAAGCCACCACCTGACGACCCACCCACGCAGCCTCTCCGCCCGCTGGATGAGTGTGCAAAGAGTATCTACTGTCGATCTTTGGGGTCGGAATCCAGACTGTTGAGGTGAGAAGGAATCACGAAGGGGGTAATTTACTGGCCCAGTAAGCAAATGTTTGAGGACTTTCCCTGAGACGTTAAGTAGTTCTATTGACCAATAAGATGTGAGGGCGGAATAGTCGTTGCGGCCTGGTTTGGGAAGAATCTTGACCACTGCAGTTTTCCATGTGAAGGGAAAGTGCCCTAGGGCAAGGCAACGTTGGTAGATGATGCAAGTAGGTCTAGGTGCGAGGGGAAACATGTCCACACTCAATGAAATCATGAAAGCACCCACTGGTCAGCATAATTGGAGACATGCCAACCATCCTTTTAATTTGAGGTCCGCATCCTAGGCGTATTGTTCGGAATGGCCCTGAAGGTGGTAATTAGCATATATGAATGCTAATTTCCAACAGTAGGAATCTTAATTTATCTTGCATCATACTGATGATTGAGCCAGAAATTAGTACATACTACATTAATCAATGGACTATTAAGTGACTTCAACATTACAAGCTGGTGACAAAGTAAAGATGACACTGAAAACGTTCTTGCACACATTGCACCTTTTCAAGGTAATAATTTACCCTCAATTGGATGGACATTTCTAAAAGGACAATGAAATCGTGCATACAGCCAAAATTGTTGAAGAATGTACCAGTTCAAGGAATATATGCAACAGACTGCTTCAATGGTTCCAAATACAAAGTGGAACAAACACTACACAAAAACAATATTTCTGAAAACCTGTTCGTCAAAACATGTTTTCAAGAAAAAAATTTTGACAAACAGGATTGCAACAAATCTCAACAAACACATAGAGTAAAACCGGGTGAGATGCCCCACATTTACAAAAATATTTTGTACAAATTAATAGTAAGTATTTTTAATATTCCTTTATTGTTATAATATACCTGCATGTATGTGTAATTAACAAAAAA
>JAQGAE010003258.1:0-15221 GCA_034696685.1 Julus scandinavius | reverse complement strand
GCGTTGGTGTTTAGCCCTCGTGTTGCAGAAATAGGCCAACGTTAAAAATTACCAAACAAACAAACAAACAAACAAACTATCCAATTCTGCAAGAAAAACCCGCAATTTCAAAAGTCGAATTTTCGACCATTTTTGAAAAAATGCAAAGAGTATACACCGAGTTATGCTTAACCAGTTCAGACAAATTGCCCGGTTAGCTCACTCGTTAGAGCATTGGACTTTTAATCCAAGGGTCATGGGTTTAAGTCCCATTTCAGGCATTTTTTTTTATTTTGTAATGCAACCATTAATTGCTACGAAACCTGCTTGACTGTGATTATCTACCCTTAAAATAAAATATGTTAAAACAAATTGCATTACATTAGCGTCGATAGGGCATGTTGAAGCTGTCAAAGGCTATTCAGCCATCTGTGAAGCGAGCCAAGGTCTGCCTGCCATAGCCATTTTATGGTTTTCCTATATTTATTTTTAAAAGAATTAAAAAAGTTACGCCTGATGTAACAGTCAATTGACTCCAATCCAACCACTTACTGTTGCGCTAACGGAACAGCCTTTACACCTTTCGTTTAATTCACGCATTTTCTTATTAGCATTTACTACTGTTAACATGTTTATATTTTACAGTATTTTTCCATGCATATATATTACAGTACATAGTTTGCATATTTTGAAATTTAATCGAAGTATTGTTAGTTACCGTGATTTTTACGGGTTACCAACTATAGTATCTTGAGAAACATGTAAAGTGCATGTTTCGCCTTATGAGAGTGTTCTGTTGTGGATAATGAACAGGAGGATGGGGAAAGTTACGTGGTTGGCCGATAAATAAACCGTTACAAGCATATAAAAAGTTTTAAAACACTTGTATAGTTTAACAAATAATGAAACCTTACCTGGTTTTCTCTTTTAAGTACTGTATGATCCAAGTGGTTTAAACTCACCTTATCGCCACCCATTAATCCGACTCCCGTTATGCAATTACTTAGGATAGTTGTTGTTGTTGTAAATTGTCGTTTCTTTGTATAGCGTTTTCGTAAATCTCATAATTATCTCTTCACTCGCGTTTGTAGTAACTTGTTTCATTTGTCAAGGCAATTCAGCAATACGAAATGACTGAAAATAAGTTTTAATAAAATATTGATCTATAGGATTACACATTAGACAACATACATTACATCAACATCAAATCCGCTAAGTAAAATACTAACCCTAGAATACCCACACAATTATAGAAATTTTACAGGAAAAGCAAAATATCATTTGAAAGAAATATCATGCAGTAAACTGTATTTGAAATTGTATATATATGTAGGTTATATAAACACCGATAGTAATGGAGAAAAAGCTAATAAGAATCTTCGGTAATGTAACAAATTTAAATAAATTAACATTACTAATTTTCACCAAAATCTATCAAGGATAAATTTGTGTTAACTTTTAATCATACAGCATTTAATTTTCGGCAACTTGCATTTGACAAGTATACATCATGCTATGAAATATTTGGTGAAGAATACTGGTGAATTCTGGTTAATTATAAGCCATCCATTCACTGAATTTGTAATTGTAACATTGGATTCATTGATGAAACATCGCATAATTGGGACACCTAGTTTCATAGGGCCGAATGCCGGCCACGATAAGTTTTAATTAAACATCCAGAATCCACATTAACTAATCCCATTTATGATCCTATGAAAAACCGTCCAAGTGTTACGCGGTGACCATACATATTCCCTCTCACCCACTCGCTGACCTCCCGTTTCGGACAGCTGCACGGTAGACACGTCAAGCACATGTCCCCAAACGGATGACAAAAATAAGGTAAAGGTGGGTCAATTTCCACTCGACTTCATCGATTCATTAGAAATCGGGTCTTGGCTCTCAGTTTCACCGGTCCCACTTAGCGCTCCCGGTCCCTTCGTGCCGTCACCTTGCATGCCCAATCAATGGCGACACAAAGGAGTCCTGCAGTGACTCCGTGTTCGAAAACGAAGGCGGACATTTTCCTTTGAGGTTCCCTTTGAGGTCAAAGGGCCCCACCGCCCCCCCCCTCCAAAGACGCTGCGGCTACCTGAGAACGCAAACATTCGCGCGTTGACCACTGGCGCAGGGGCTTCTGGGAAGGGCGGCCGCACGCTCTCTGGCACCCCTTTGAAGGTTCCTTTTGAAAAGGGGCTCCCGAAGAAAGAAGGGACCCAAAGAAAACAAGTTGTAAGGTTTACGGCTTCCCCATTCACGTTACCTGACTCTCTTTTTAAGGCTAATCGTTGCGCTTGTCCAGGGCCTCTTCACAGCGGCCCCTTAATCCGCCATGGAGATACGCGGACTCCTTTGTGCCACGACGGACATTCAGAACGGACGCCAATTGGGGGTCATACTTAGAAATTACGTTCGGAAACCAAGACTGATTTGCGCAGCAGGAGGCTGGAGTCCGGTCGCTGGATGGCGTCCCACCATTGGGACAGGTGGACTTACTGGCTGCAAAGAAAAAGGAAAATTATTTTCATAACCCTCATATAGGTAATCCAAAAGACAATTGAGGAGCATCAAAATCACACATTTCAAAAACATCTTGAATATAGATTTAAAAAGACACTAAGTCAATAGCAGGGAATTAGAACACATTAAAAACACAATTTGTAGCCCTCTTATATACAAGGGTTCTATAACAATGCATAAAAATATGCTGTATACAAGTGCTTTCTCATCCAAAATATTTAAAACGCATTTGGGACAATGGGACAATCGATACGTCACATGGACATCGATGTGCCTATATCGATCGATATGGCAACTATTAGGTAATAAATTGCATGTGTGAAAACCATATGGATGTATACGTACATAATATGTATATGATATGTGCATTTTGTGTTCCAAGTAAAAAACATGTTTTAAATATCCAGTTTTTGTGTTGAAATTTGCTAAAAGTGACTTATAGTGTAATTTAAGCCGGGTTTAGAATTCTGTAATCTAGAATGACAGACACTTAAGCATGTTCAGGAGAAAATCGATAAGCACGACATTTCCAGATTCAAATGTCTGAAAAATTACCTGAATATAAAAATATTTTAAACAAGTCAAAATAGTCAAGGTTTGTAAAAAATGAGTATTAACATGCTACACACATGTTTATGTGATGAACCTATGAGATCATATGAGGAACAAATGGCACGGAAGCATTGTAATACAGAGTTAGCATAAATTATGTTCCCGATTTGAATCATATGCTCTTCATGCTTCAAGCAATTAAGATGCATAAATAGCTAGCAATAGAGAGAGAAACTAAGAACATTTGCACAGCACAGTTGGTTGAAAAACAACCAGAAGTACCAAAAAGTTACTCTTACCATGCACAGATCATGATTCATCTGGTAACCCGCATCATAAAAGCATTGCACCAATCGCTAAAGATATGCTACAACATGCCCTGCCAGAAAATATGGCCGAAGGCAGGGGCATCGAGAGTCAGGATCAGGCCCAGGAGTAAAAATCCATACCAAGGGGGCCTTCTAGGGCCCTCCGTGAGCCCCTAAAAATCCTGCGCACTTACAGGAGAGTTACAATTTTCAAAGCGCCAGAACATCCTACATAGGCTGCATTACGTTTGGGCTTGGGAGGGCGTAGGTAACAAATGCTCCTTGTTTCAGTAGAACATGTCTAAATGCATCCTGTGTAAATGAATAACCTCTAAAAGCATAAAATGTGCTGGTCCCGTCTTGGGACTCGTGTAAAAATGAATAAACCTCCCTAAAGTAATAACGAATAATTTGTATTGGCCCCGATGATTTTATAAGGGAATATCAACAATGGAACTGCAACAAATATCTAACTAAGATGAGGTTGCTACTTAGATTGACACGTTCCTGGTTTGCATTGAACACTCAAAAAGTGCAGACTTCATAGCTGGATATCTGACTTTTAACATTGAGGTTTATGTTGAATATTAGACTTGGCTATATGCTCTGATGACTTCTTCAGTGATTGTGGCTTGGCTGACCTTGATCTTGAGATTTTTCTTAATCCACTGTAGGAGTTCCTTATGTTAAGCACTTGGATGATCCTTTTTGTACTGACACAGGGCTATACGGAAAGAATCTGTTTTTGTCGTGTGCATTGAACCTTTAAACACAATTTTGTACAGGCCTACACAACTATTACCAAATACAGCAGGCAGGGAGATTCAAAGCAATTACTGTACTTTTACAAGCACTAAAATGGCGCCTAATAAGAATAATGAAAAAAGAGGAAATTCCCTATTTTGCAGCTGTATGTGCGCATGTCTGCTGACGAACCTGTCTAAAAGAATATTTTTATCGGTCCTAAGAGTATGCTTTTAGGCAAGTGCTACTGTTCATTGTTACAAAACCTATTCATTATCAGTCATAATATAATTAATATACAACCCAACAAATTCATTTTAATAAAACAAACTTTCTTGACTTACTCACATTGATGTAAAATTCTGCCCTCCTCAGTGCATGCCTCGTCCATTCCCCAACCTACGATCAAGGCCTTGATTACGGTGTTTGGTGTCGAAACTGAGGTATTAATGTCTTATCTACCAAAGTATAATCCACATTGGTATTCATTGTTAATGTTAGCTAGGATTTACCTAAAGTACTATAACTATCCTCGCAATAAAATGTTTAGGAATTAAAAAAGTACAACTCAACTGAAATCGTATGGGCGCCGCCATATTTAGTACAGTGCTGCAGTCGCCATGCAGTGTCATGAAAATCTCTATTAGTAGGCGTTAGTGATTGAGACAGTCCCTAGCAGTATGACAACACTGTTTCAATTTTCCAAAACTGTAACTATAAAGTAAAATATAAGTATAATAACAACGTGTTTAAAATCATACATGCATAACCAGATAAAGAAAACAACTTTAAAAACACAAATTTTGGCAACTCTATTCTAGTTGTATTGCCATTTCAGTTTTCCGATTATTTAAATTGAAAACTATATAGTTCTTCAGTAAGGTTAACAGCAAGGAGAAGGTGCGACTAGATTGTATAAGACATAGGAGTCTATCTAAATCAATAATAGTAAATCAATTACAAAAATTAATTCAAAATAAATAAAGTTCGGAAATATGAAATAAAAACAGCAACAATATACTAACAGAATACAAAATTTATTAAAAAAAACAACAACAAAAAAAAACACGTCCGCTCCAAAGAGCCACGCGCCCCTCGAACCCATTTCATGTATTAGTTGGAGACATAAAACGTGAAAATAGGGCCCACGGTGGGCTCATGCCCACCGTGGGTTCGTTAATGAGTACCCTCCACCCCGCCGCAGCAGAGCTTCACTGGATACCCACGCCCAGGTGTGAGGAGCCGTCGATGCCCCACACAATGGGGACTCCAATGAAGGAGTCTTACCCGCTTCCGGATGTGTACCAGGTCTACACGATCCATCTCTGCAGTATCCCACCCGAGCTGAGCAACTAATAGAGTTCAAAACTTGGCTATAATATTTAGATAAAAACTTATTCTAATTATCCCGTAACAAATATTGTATTTCGTAGCTTGTTTTTTTCTGAATCTGTGAGTGAAATTTTTAAAAACAATATTGATTCTTTAAAAAGTTACATGAAAATTACATATTTTCAAAATTTGAATGTGACTAACTAAGCTTTGTGAATATTTTCAATAACGATTGCAGCGCGACTGGTGACAATGTACTCATATCACATAGATAATGGACGATTTTTAATAACGTATACCTTTAACAAGGCCATCACATTTTTGGGGTAAAATGGTTCTAAATCTTGTGGTAGACTACTTTGCCCATAAAAATTTCGTTTTTATCTTGAAATTTGCACCTTTACTAAAAGGTGCATAGTTTTACCTAAGAAAATTCGCTCTTTTACGTTTAAAAAATTCGCGATTTTACCTTCGAAAAATCGCATTTCTACCATTCAAAATTTTACCTTAAAAATCGCATTTTTACCTTACAAAATTTTACCTTAAACAATTGCATTTTTAACTTAGAAAAATCGCGCTTTTTCTTTTAAAAAAGCGTTTTTATCTTAGAAAAATCGCTATTTTAATGATAAAAAATTCCATTTCTAGAGCAGAAAAAGCTCCCCCCCCCCATTTATACGGTCTTGGTTTACATTATAAATGGTGACAGAGCAATCTTGTTTGACAGCAGACTATGTATGGCAAATTGTACTTCATAAGTATAGTACTGATTACAACTGCAGTGGAATTATATTCCAGTATAAGTAGAGAATACATGTAATCAGTAGTCATGAATATGAAATGACTAATCTGTCTTGGGCAAATATGTGCTAATGAGCACAAACACTGATTACGACTACCTGTGAATTCTTACTGCAGCATGAACCTGTGTAAATGAATAACCTCTCTAAAAGCACAAAATGTTCTGGTCCCGACTTGGGATCCGTGTATATAAATGAACCTGTCTAAAAGCATATTTTTCAACGGCATATGCATTTAGACAGGTATTACTGTATCCGGCATTTCTCTTCGAGTCACCAGAAATCTCGGGGTATTTCTCCCCCACTCCCTCGTCCGTTCTGGGCAGGACCAGGCTGGATGTGTGCCGAGATAATAACGGGGCTCACATTGAACACAAAGATCCCCTAAGATGTTCTGGATCAAAACTTACTGAGTCTTTCTCTCCATCAGTACCAGATTTAAATATCTGTGTTTCAATAAATGCGAATACCATGTGTTTTAAATTGAACATTTTGAATGCAAAACATTTATATATGTTAATTAAAAGTAAGTTATTTTTATTTTTAATCGTTTTGTATGGAAATCTATCATATTGTCAGCAATACTGTGCATGGTAAAGTTGAGAAAAGTACGTCATGAATTTCTATGTAATTGTTAATAGATGTTAAGAAGCTTGATGTATGCTTTATGTTGGCAAGAATTCCAAGTCTGAAGGGTATCAGTGATTTGAAGTTTATGCGTATATGGGCGCTTTGAGTCAACTGTATATATCGCCGCTATAAGTTCAACTATATATAATGACGTTTAAGATTCGCAAAGGCAGTATACCCCCGAGGGGGTCCTTTGAATTCGGGAGCGCAAGTGCTCCTATGTAGTGACACCTTTGTATAGCCTAGTTTTCGATGCTAATAAATGGTGTCCATGGATCGACGACAACAATAGGGAGATACAAAACTGCTCAAAATACTACACGTGTTAGTGCGTGACAAGCTTGCGAGAATTTCAAAGAAGTGACAAGGGTTTCCAAGAGTGAACACATGTTAAGTGGCGAAAAGTGAAAAGATTTCGGGAGACCTTTGATTGGTGAAGCGAAACTGGACGTCTATAGGCAACCTAAACAACCCAATCACAATAGAAAAAAGTATAAGAGTCATTTCAAAATTGTTATGTAGCGATCGTGATATGTTGGACATAGAATTACTGTCATTTTGACACAATATGCGCCAGTAAACAAATTTGGGTCGCTAATTTTCAGTCTGGTTACATTGGAATTAAACGTTGATATTTTGCATGCCAGGTATAGGATCTTTTATATTGGAGCAAACTTGATTTTTTGGAATTTTTGCATCATAAAGGCTATAAATAATGTAATAATATAAACATTATGCTAAAAGAGTTATTATAAGCAAGTTTGGCAAGCGTTGATAAGTCGAGAAGTAATTTTATATGAAAATCTGTGTTTGACAATATGTCACAATATGTTTACAAAAAAATGTTGACAATATTTTTCATTTAATTCATTTCAAATCTGCAATGGCAAACCCCAAACAATATCCTGTACACATGTGAGAAAACTCAAAAAAGATCACTTGTGAAAAGTTGGAAAACTTGTGCTTCGACATCACACAGAACTTTTTCAAAGGGCAACCAAATAAGAAACTTTTTGTGTAAGGAAGAAGGGGAAAACCCCCATGTATTCAACGCGCTTGGCCTGTATTGTATTTATGGACCATATGTGTAATTACATGCAGATAGAGCAATCTTTTCCCAGATATGGCATATAGGAGGAGCGTGGCGTATGAGAAAACGGAAGTTCCCCAACAAATTCATCCGGATGCAGTGGAGCGAGGAGTCAGCGAGTGCGGACAAATGACTGACGACAGAAACAACTATTTGAAACCGGAATTTCCGTGACGATACGGCCTTTTATTTGTGTTTTATGCGTAGTTCATCTGCATGGGGCAGGGGAAGAGATAGGAACGTGAGGATAATGGAGAGAAAATGGGGGCACTAACGATTGGAATGTTTGGACGCGTGTAGTGCGCACTAGGGAACTCAGCGCAATTGCACAACCTTCCTAAGTTGGGCACGACGGAACAATAGCATAACACGTTAAATTTCTAGGGAAACTTGTTACTGATTGACGACGATTAGCCGTACTCAGGTGTAACGAACTTAACTCTTCAGATGGCGCCAAACCAATGAGTTGTTGAAATTGGAAATGTATAGTGAATTTTAAAATAAATTGTACTGTATAAATAATTCATAACAAAGCCCATCGAAATTGTACACTTTAAGCAAACCAACACCAAATTAGAAAAAATTTTACCAATGCTAACCTTAGGTATATTACAGTAGAACCTGTCTAAATGCATACTCTTGGGACCGGTGAAAAAAACGCATTTAGACAGGTTCATTAGCAGACATGCGCACATGCAGTTGCCAAATAGGGAATTGCACCTATTTTCAATCCTAGATGAATCACTATATATCTATTGAGCACCATTTTAATGCCTGTGCAAGTACAGTGTAATTGCCTTGCCATCTCCTTGCCTGTTGCATTTAGTTATAATTGTGTAGGTCAACATAAAAAATGGCGTCTAAAGGTTTAAGAACACTACAATGACAGATTCTGCCCGTATATCCCTGGGACAGTAAAAAAAAGATCATTCAAGTGCTTCACACAAGGAACTCATATATGTATGAGATCCTTGTGTGAAGCCAAGCCGCAATCTCTAGAACACTGAAGAAGTCAACATAGCATCTAGCCAAATCTGGCAACACAAACCTCAATGTTAAACGTCTACGGACCGTCAGATATCCACTTATTGAGTGGTTCAATGCCAACCAGGAACGTGTCAATCTTAAGTAACCTCATCTTAGTTTGATATTTTTTGCAGTTCCATTGTTGATACAGTGGAGTCTCACTTATATGAAACATTCAGTTATACAAACAATTTCTTGTTCCCCGGCAAAAATCCATTTAACCATGTGTAATGCATTATTCACTTATACGATATTCATTTATACAAAACTTCCACTTATACAAAGGGTGATTCCTTCCCCTGATGTAAACCCCTTGTGTAAATACTATTTAATTATAAGAAGAGCTTTTTCACATAATTGTAAAGCGTTTCGTCTATTCTAAAGACGTAAACGAAAAAGAGTGATGTTATTATTGACTGTGAACAGGTCTTATATAATATGTAGCTTGCAGGAAAAACAAGCAAGAAAAATTAGTTTTTAAGATGTAACTTAAGTTACACGTGCCTTATTGCTTGTGATTAAATCAAATACATCTCTTTTTGTTTGTTTCTGTTCTTCTTTGCATGTACATATACTTTGACAAAACGGAGTCATGCAAATTCAACTAAATTTCCTCAAGAAAAAAAATTCCACTAAAGTTTTACAACTAAAAAAAAATTTACTTCAATTTGGTTCAACTAATGATTTAGACCTAAATTTACACCTAACTTAACCACCTGATTGATGTTTAGTATAATAAACCTAGTTAGAAATCTGTTTAGTGGAACATTTCATAGTTGTAAATCCTTCAGTAGTACCATTTTTGTTGAGTAAATTTAGTTGAAACTGCCTGCTACCACATATACTTTGACACAACTATTAAACGACATTTTTTAAGAAGAATTATTCTCTATTTATTAAAATACAGTAACCACGAAACCTGCTAGTACATGTGCATTGTATTCACTTATATGAAGTATTCATTGATAAGAAGAATTTTCTGTTTCCCCTCATATTCGTATAAGTGAGACTCCACTGTATTCACTTACAAAATCATTGGATCGATCCAATACAAATTATTCATTATTACTTTAGGAAGGTTAATTCATTTTTACATGGATCTCAAGTCGGGACCAGCACATTTTATGCATTTAGAGAGGTTATTCATCTACACAGGATGGATTTAGACCGGTTCTACTGTACTTATACAAGTACTGTACATATATCTTAGTAAAAAGACAATATATTGAATATTTTAAAAAATAATTCAGAAATCCTACTCATGGACTGCTGCTATCATTGCCTGTAAGCTTTAGGCAACTTTCAGAAAAGTCCAGCAGGGAGTGCCCAAAAGCAGAGGCTGCCAGGATCTGATTCCGGCTCTTGCTGAGGGAGGTCGCTCCCACCGGATCGATATTTTCCCAACATTTCCAGCGCCAGAAACCGGAGTTCCGAGACGTTGTCTTCTTCACGATTTCCATAATGTCGATATGGGAAAGCTGCTCACTGAACCCAAAATGAACCTTATCTAAATACCGGGGGTTCCTTTTGTGAACAAAAGCATTTTGGCATATCTCACATACCCATTCTTACCCCTCCTTCTCCTCCCTTCCCTTCCATCATCAGCATCGAGTTAGTTTTCCTCAAACACCCTCGCATGGGTTACGGGGCCCTGGGTGGGTGGGGGGTACCATTGGAATCATTAACGCCTATAATTTCGTCAGGACCCCTCGATGTGGGACAGGGTACCCCCTCGTCGTCACGGATGCTTAATCCGCGATACGATTCACGCTGAAAACTGCGATACTTCCTGCGACATAACTCGGGGCACGTGGCGCCCATCAATCCGGGACATTGGACCCTCTGCAGGGGTGTGCAGTTCATGATTCGGGAAAAACGAAGATAGGCATCAGCGAATTGCGAAAACGAGAGTTTTGTGTTTGATATCCGCAGCCATCGGGAGGGAAATTGAAAGCCAATTTACATTGTATTTCTAGGAAATTTTAAGTTCATAAAATACATCTCTCTATGCACATTTCGTCATGTAAAATTACAATTTAATATACGAATGTTAAGTTAGCATGAGGTATATAAAGATCCTCCGCAGTTATTTCATTTTTATTGAAATTTCTTGTAATTTTTTTTATTTTTGGCAATATGTAATTTCGTTGAATCTTGCTACAATTTATGAACACGTCTATCACATCTTTTTAAAATCTCTTCTTTTATAAGCAAAAAGGTCGATTTACACCCGTCAGCTCCATCAGGGAGGAAAAACTGAGTTCCCTTTGGGCCGTTCAAAAAGGACGTCCTCAAGAGGGGGTGGGGGTATACTGGCATGTGGACACCATGCGGACAGTGGGAGGGAGGGGGAAGCCATTATGGACCTCCACTAATGGCGGTATTTTTCAGTTTTTGATTTTTCTGTTTATTTGTGTTTGAAAAGTAATTAAGAGACACCAGAAGAAATGTGTGCAGTCCCAAAAGTATTTTAACTTTTTAAAACTTCGGGAAATTTGGGAATTATGCCTAAAATTGTGTTAAGCGCAAATTTTATGCTGGAATTTCCCTTCGAGGTCAGGAAGTTTCGGTTACTCAGAAAAAATAGGAAAAATATAAGGAATTTCGGGGACGTCTTTTTTGAATGGCCCCTTTTCCGCGTATTTGCATTTCAAATATATATATCTGTAAAAGCCTTTACACACGTCCGGCACAATGACAATCGTTTTATTCATTAGGCTTGACACTGAATGGAGACGGAACTGACACGGAACGGATGTGTGTAAATGGAACTTAAATAACATTAGATTTTGAAATCCTTCACAAACTTTAAAAATATTTTTACAAATATACAGTGCAAAACTTCTAAAAATAATTACATTGACATTTAATCACATTATGTAGTATTCTCGATATTAAGAAAACGAGCAGGCCCTTGCACAAAGTTCGACTTTACCAGTCCTATTATACGATGACCATATCACTTAGCAGACTATATCACAAGGGTCAATAGTATAAATCTAGAAATATATTGTTTTGTGGGCAAGGAAGATGGAAGGGAAGGGGGGGGGACGACGAAAAACAACTTTCACGAAAATTTAAGAAAACATTTCGCTTTATACAGTAGAAGAAAGGTAAGAACCCAAGAAGGGAGCAACGGGACTGGACCCGCCCCAGATCAACCACAACTACTTTAGAAATTCATCCCAATTTTCTTATATGCAAACCCTTGGGTCGTCCATCATGGCGTCCTCAACGCTGAAAAGTAGTGGGCAGGACGAGTTCAAGTGGACGTTTGGCAAAGGATGAACTTGAAAGTCGGGGAAAATGAATGGAAGCGCTGAGAAATTAATGACTTAGACGGGGGATTCCAGATCCGCCCATACCGGTGCTTGCACCTGGATAGTGCATTGTCGCAGCTACGGAGCTACTTGAGCTGTCCAGGAGAAGAATCACGACTCGAGTACGACGCTAACAAGGCCGGACAATGGGAAGGCAAAAGCTAACGTGGTTAGGATATATGGCCCTTTCGAAAACCGCAACGCGCTAGACACTAAAAGTCCGGCAAAAAAGGTGAAGTGGCTGTTATGGGACTACCTGGCGACGGGGCGTGGCACTAACGGGGGTCATTTCCAAAAGCTGCTCTTAGGCTTGTCAAAATGAAAAGCCCAGAAAAATATGCGAAGGAACCCAAGTTAGGATCCCAAAAAATAAAAGGCTGACCCATTGATTTTGGGTTAGACTTAATCAATCATCAGGGACGAAATGCACTTCCTCCTGTCGTGGCTCCCTGTTCTGGATTCATAGACCTTAAATGACACTCTTTAAAAAAAAAAAATATGCATGATCGAGATCACCCAGCAGGAGACCGGAACGCCCCCTATAACGATGTGAATGCGGCCCTACAATCAAGTGTAAGTTCAATGCGGAACACGGATGGCGCCACCGTTCAGTCTGCAAAGTGTCGATTAATCGACGGATTAAGCTTATCCAGGCATTAACTGCATAATCCGAAATAATACCTGATAATGGTAATATGCTAGAAATACATACTTAGATCAATTGCTTACCTTATTATAGCCTAATACAGTTACTTTATAACTGTACTAAAATAAAATATATAAAGGCCATTTAAAAAGGACGTCCTCACAATGATGGTAGGATCTGCTGGCATGTGGACACCATTTGGACGGCGGTGTGGACGGGGTGTCCCCAGTCCCAAATGTACTTTGATTTTTAAAACCCTGGGAAAGTCGGGAATTATGCCCAACTTTGTGCTAAGCATCAATTTTATGTAAGAATTTCCGTTCGAGGTCAGAAAACTTCTGTTAATCAGAAAAATCTGGAAAACATGTCGTGGAATTGGCAGCGAGATGGGTTCTTGGACATTTATAGGATGGGCCTTTGTATGTTCCAACAAATGTTCTGGACACCCTACTTTTCCAAAAAATTAAGGACGTCCATGATGGCGAGGGGGGGGGGGTTAGGTATTGGCTAAAATGGACACCATGTGGACATGGGAAGGGTAAATATTTGAAGGAATTTCGGGGACGTCCTTTTTGAATGGCCCCTAGAGTAATTGAAGAAAATATATTACACATAATGTAATTTAAGAAAATCAGCCACTATACACCTAGAAATGTTAGGGAAGGGTAAATATTTGAAGGAATTTCGGGGAATGGCCCCTAGAGTAATTGAAGAAAATATATTATACATAATGTAATTTAAGAAAATCAGCCTAGAAATGTTGAGATGATTTTTAAACCAACACCAACATGAAAAGTTTAAGATCTTGAAATGTTTGATTCACCATCCAAGTTTTGTATTTTTGTTAAGTACAAGCCCTTGATAACAATTTGCTTACGTAATGCTTGCTGGCAACAATTTAGCCAAATAATCAATTCCAGCCTTGTCTTTTTAAAACAGAGGATCTGATAGGTTAATATAAAATTATTCCAAATATGAATATGTTGGTGCTGCTCTCAGTAATTATTGTCCATATCCATTAACTGAAATGAAACAATGGATTTCTGACATTTATGATATTTGACAATATTTAAGGTGCATTCCTTCAAATTTCTAGTTGTTTAAATACAATGGACTTCCTGCCCACCTAAGAATTGACCATGACCTGCAGTGAAAAACCTCTTAGAAGATGTTCTCCAAAAGGACCATCTGCAGTATAGGCTATATATACACCTATAGACTACAGGTTTCCCTCAGCGCTTCAGGCAATGGCTTGTTGACTAAACACAATTAAGCTAACGATAATTCCGCCTTGCTTCAACGGATCCCTTTATATAGGCAGCTATGCTTTAATTTCCTGACGAGTCCTATCTTGGTAGCACTGCATTTCTAGCATCACCAATGCACGAGCCCCTACACGGAGCGTTCATTTATTGGTTTACCTCTTGATGTGGCAAATGCAATTTTACTTAAGCGTAATTACGACGAAATTAAATCAGGATTCGCCACATGTGAGCTTTAGGGTTAGACGATTTCAATATTCGCCATGGCAGCGAAATGGATCGAGTTAGGACCATGCGAGATAGGCTTCAAATTTGATCCAATGTGCACTGATGGATACACAACAGAAAATAAGGTAGACCCTTCGATAACACTCGTTACGCGATTGAAAATTTAGGAGGAGCAGCTTATATAGACTGCAAAATAGCATTTCTACCATAATTTATTTTGTGCAATAATTATATTACGCTTTTCCCCCATCTCATTATTCGCTTTTTCGTTTTTTATCTTTTGCATTGCTCATCACTCCTGGCCTAATGAGGTTTCACTCATCATTGACTTTAATGCTGCTAATAGGAAGAGCAAAAACTGATGCATTTTTTTTACTCCTCTAACTATAGGCCTAGTTGGTTGGTGAACCAGGACATTTAAGAGAAACGCTGTTTAATATGCAAAGGTTTCCAGTATACGAAACAACTGAAATTTTGAAAAATGACAAAAATGTGACTGCATAACTATACATTTTTCAGAAAGAACCAAAAGTATACATGAGATTTTAGTTTTGACTGAAATCCGTGACTGAATATCTCGATTCTTGGAAATATATATAGTTTTCAAAAATGCAATTAAACCCATTTGTCCTGAACCATGTAAATCTACTCAACTTTGTAACTCGACTATTTAATACTTTTTAAGAGGGATCACAACCCTATCATTTTCAATGGGTAGGGCTTGCAAAGATACTCACAGTTGAATGAGGGAGGTTTGGGTGGGGGTGAGAATTGTTTGGGG
>JAQGAE010003257.1:0-15221 GCA_034696685.1 Julus scandinavius | reverse complement strand
AGTATGATGGATCCGATCTGACATTGTATACATAGCCTCTGTAAATTGAGGCCCGATAACTTCATAGTACCAAAAGTACTAATGTGTTAACCAAACAATTAATTTCACTTAGAATATTTCCTTAAAAACTATGTTCAGTTTTGCCAGTTTCGGTTTCTCTATGCTTTTCTCCCCACCCCATGACGAAAAGTTGCATCATACTTACGGAAATGTGGACCAGCATGTCATTCGTGAAAATTCCAGTTTCACTTAATTTCGATTGCAAGACATCAAAATCTATTAGATTAACTAACTTCTTCTTGTTCTGTGCTAATTGTTCTCGTTGAATTGGATTCATATTTCACACCAAATAAGAAATAAACAACAACACGGATCAAGAAAGAACATTCAATCGATACAGGATCACCTTTTATCATCTGCTATGGCACATGGACTTCAACCTCATGAAAACATCAACGCCAACATCACGACGCTTCAGCTTTGGAAATTATAACAACAATAAAACGTGGCGGGATTTATGAAATATGAAAGTGCAACTTTGAAGTTGTAGTCAACCCTAAAACTTAATTTATAATTAAATTCAATTACCAATTAAGCAGAAATACAGTTCAACAAAAGGTGAAAGTTCCCATTGCTGCATAAGCTGGTTTATTTTTGTCATGAATACATAAGATTTGGCATTTAAAATGTTAAAATCGCAAAAAAGAAGCTGAAAAATGCATTTAAAGACAAATCAGTCAGATTCAATACGACAACATATGAAAACTATGCTGCAGTTCAAACACGTGTTTACAAATATGATCACTCTTGGAAACATGTCGGAAGCCTATTTTTAAAAACATTGGTTTTTACTGTGCATTAGTCATAGTTTCTTCTAAATCGTTTTAATAATGACAATTTTCTGCCTGGGTAACACAGTAAAAACAAACACATAATTAAAATTTTGTAGAAAGTCGTCATCCCACTTGAGAAAATGGTGTCCAGTACTAAAATTCCTCTTACAATTATTCCAAATACCAGGTAATAACTAAAATAACCTTTCTTAATCAGTAGATCATGTTCTTAAAAGTGAAAAATTAAGAAATTGTTTAAATTATACATTTAACCCAATCCTAATTAAATAAAATTCTTTCCATCACTCCTGAACTATGTCAACAACAAGGCAAAACATTAAGAAATACCTTACTTTTTCTCAGGTCATTAAATTATGTCAAAAATGTGGATAAAAATAATAATGACAAACTTACACAAAAGGACAAATATCTTCAGGTGAAATAAATATTAAATCCAAATGCACACGAGAAAATCTGCATCTCTCATATGATTTGAATCCATATCATTCGTCATTTTAGGGTTTGCTTCTTGATTTAGAAACAATCGACTTATTTGGTTATAAAAACGTTGACGTCTTGCTTTAATGTATCACACATCAGAGCATTCCCATAAAAATTGCCTAAGAAAAAAAATACATAAATATTAAAAAGTGTACAACTAACGGATTCATCGTTATCTGTCCACAGCTTACAACAAATGATTTAAAAATGATAAAATCATTTAATACTTACACTAAATTTAAGGGGATTATCTAAACTGCTTGCTAGAGCTACTTGAACCCTTGTAAAAATGGTTACAACAGCATTTAAAAGTTCATTTTCGTGTCCAGTTGGCTTAAAGAATAAGTTTACACGAGGAGGACTTGCGTTGGATAGAAATTCCATCTTCAGCAGAGGCAATTGCTATTTCGAACAACACAAAAAAACACGTATTAGTGGCATGATATTTCAAACCGGGGTAATAACAAAACAGAACTAATACACTAATTGTCCTAAATATGGCGATCATTTTAAAGGAATTCAGCAGACAAATACGTATTCGCAATAAGTAAATAGAAACTTCATTTATCAAAACATAAAACAAAATTGTAACCAAATGTACACCGTTAATACGCCTAAAGTCAATAAATAAAATGCCAACTAAAAAGTTTATCACCTCATAATAAATGCGTTTTACTAGTCCCAGTTTCAAAATAAATACATCGAAGGATCGATCCATCACTGCGCACACCATTGCTTCCTCCTCGATGGGACCAAAATCCTAGATTCATAAAATAGGTGCAACATACATTTATCAAAGCAGTAGCCACATTTAAAACTTCAATAATCATACCATTTTCAATTACAACAAACATACCCTAATGAATGCTCCCATAAATATTTCCAAGCTCATTTCCTGAACTAGCTTTGCTGTATTTTTCATATCGTTACAATGATTGGCAAGCTTCTGGAGTTGCCATGTTGTCCCCAACTCCATTTCAATGCCTAAAACAATAGTATTAAATGTTATGATAATATGGGAGACAACTTTAAAAATACTTTGTTTTTTATGCCTATGAGCAAGTATTAAAACGTACCTAAAGCTGCCGAGAGGAGGCGATGAACCAGAATGTCAGGATAACGACGGATTGGCGAAGTGAAATGAGTATATAGTGGCACATTAAGCGCATAATGCCTAAATTTTTCTTCATTATTCAAAGTACCACTGCAGAAATATATTGCACGCTAAATTAAAGAAAACGAGAATGGGTTAAATGAATGTATGCTACAGCATTTCAGTTAAATCCAGTTAATAAAATAATTAAATATTATCCATACATTCATTGGTTTAGTCAACATCATTGTTATAACTTGGTGCCTTGCCAAAGACAATTCGTCATTTCCAATATACTTATTTAATGATTTCTAAAAAAAAAAGCACAATGAAACTTAATTGACATGCAATATTTATAGTAAAATGTACACTTGAATATGCTTTATTTATTTGTGTGGCAGTATTTATTTTGAAAACTTTGCACAGAATTCTGAAGCAGCTAGATCGTGTCAAGAAAAATATCAAAATTGTTTTTATTACCTGTAAATTTCCCGCAGTGCTCCAATCCATGTGAATTCCAAACGTTTCCAAACACTCGGCTACATCGTTCATTCCCCGAGCTTGAGGTTGTGGGTGGAGCCTGAGAACTGCTAATTTAGGAAACGCTTTGTAGATCTTGTGTGCCACGGCCATATTTGCAAGCAGCATAAATTCTTCGATGAGCTTGTTGCTGTCTCGTTGCACATAAACCGAATAACCATACGGCAAACCTGTCTCCTGCAGCTGGAATTGCAGTTTGACCTGATCGAGCCGAAGCGAACCTCTGCTCGATCTTTTTTGGCGTAACTCTTGAGCAATGCGATGAAGGTTTAACACCCGTTCTTTAACGTCTTTTTCAACCCACCGACCGTTGATCGGGGGAAGAAATCCAGCTTCAAACTTCCTTTCAGGGTCATCGATAAAAGCTTGTGCATGGTCGTAACTTAATTTTGCGCAAGTGTTAATCACCGATCGGCCAAACCACTCGCTCAATATGGCTCCATCTTTTCGGATGGTCCATTCCACAGAGAAAGCTAGCCTGTCTTCACCTGGATTTAAACTGCATAATTGTTCGCAAAGTATTCTCGGAAGCATAGGAATAACGTTTTGAACCAAGTAAACACTGGTAGCTCTGTCGGCAGCTATCGAGTCTAATTTTGTACCTTGATGGACAAAATAACTAACATCAGCAATATGGACTCCAATGCGATAATGTCCATTATCCAAAATCTCGCAAGACACAGCATCATCGAGGTCACGGGCCGTGGCTGGGTCTATGGTGAAAACGCATTCCTGTCGAAAATCACGACGCAATGCCAATTCCTCCTGTAGATAAAATATATTCCGGTCGTAATTCAGACTTTTCGGTTTTAAAACCAAGCCAAATACTTTGGGTTTCAATTTTTGAAAACCTGAAACTACATACAAAACTACATTGAACATAACTTTCCTACCTCAGGAATTTTCCAAGGCAAACCTTGTGGTAGATTATCAAGAACGTCATTAGGAAAATCTTTGTACAAAATTCCATTCTCAAGTAGTATTCCTTGCGTCTCGGCATCAATGTCGCCCATAACTCCAAGGGGTTTCTCGAGAGTACTAAATATAAGAAAATGCAGGGAACATTACTCTAATCGTTTAAATCATTTCAAGGGATAATTTAAATTGGTAAAATCAGTAAATTACTAAATGAAAACATTAGTAGCATTGTTATGGATCAGAATGCATTTTGCTAGGCTTACCCAATAGCAAACATAGGATTATCCCACTTTATTATTCTGGATATGAAAAGGGTAGTAGCATAAACTTCATGATGGACGAGAAAGTCTAAAGCATGAAAGAAGAATTAGGAAAATGTAGAGTGTAAAAGAATGCTTCAACAAGTCTGCCAATAACAAGAATGTTTCTGATAAAGTGGCCAATCAACAGATGCACGGCATGCACAATGACACATGTCGCCCATAACACAAGAGTGGAAATTACAAACTTTGCAAGGCGGACATTACTAACATTGCGTAAAAATCAATAATTTCAGAAAATGTCTGACCTTTTGGACACTGATTCATTGGAATCCTAATTCGAGGCAGTCTATGGTCAGTCGGTGAGAACGAGGCCCAATTAGGATTTTTGTCTAGCATGGGCTTTAAATATCCTCGGCCTATTCGTGGATTCTTTTCTTCAAGGATGTAGACAACCTACATTTGAAATCATGATTATTTCATCATTTCAACATGGTAATAATTCAAATCTATTTTAATGGTAATCTCTTCAAGAAAGCAGGAGCAGTTGGCAAGCATGACTACAAAACAAGATATATGATCGTGCAACTTACAATGGCAGTTTTCTGGACAAACTTCAGTCCATTTGGCAATTCTAGAAGGTCCTCCAGAGCAACATCCTCAACAGACTTTCGTAATAATAACTCTTGAAGTTCAAAATTAAATTCTGGAATTGCTGGTGTGTCAGATTTAAATTGTGGGTCACCAGCATTTGAATCGCAGCAGCCAAAATAAACATCATCAAGTGTAAGCAAAGAAGTGGAAGAACTTTTGGGCGATTGATAGTCCTCCTTTGGCACTTGTGCAGAAACAAGTAAGGATTCCGCATGTTGTGGCTGTGCACTTCTTAACGAGTGTTCAGAATCGGGGACGGTGCCACCTACATTATTGCCGAAAGAATCGGGAAGTTGATAAGGAAAACCATCTGTAATTAACTGTCCAGTATTTTGAGCAGATCCAAAATTTGCCGCAAAAAACTGTTCGTCTTCAACAACCTGGTGTATCACGTTACTGCAAGAACTGTGCTCACTTAATGAAGCTGAATCATCCTGCTCGCTGAGCTCGTCCGGAGGCACAACTTTGGTGAGACCACTGTCCTTAGATATCGCCTCACCTGCGCTGTCTCCTTCGTCAGACAGGACTTCAGCATTGTCCATAACAGGCTGTTCCGAAAGCAAATCCGCCAGCTGAATAATAGCTACATTGTCGTTTCCAGCAGCAGCCTCCCAATTGTTTGAAACAGATTCCAAACCGTCTAAATGCATTTTAGCGACACCGGGAGAAGAGTCTCCTGGGCCATCGAGATTTCCTACAGCAGCAGCAGCAGCAAGTGTAGCGTTTTGTACTACGTCACTACTAGTAGCAGAAAAATTTGAAGAATCGAATTTATCGATTACGGGAAATGGGGGTTGTGGAATGTTAGATTCGTTTGAGCAATTGGAATGATCAATACTGTTCATAACTTGGCAAGTATTTGGTTCGTAAGGCACGTTTGAGGTCGAGGAAATACTTTGAACAGGGACTTCTGAATGCCCTGCATTTGCCACAACTTTCAAATCTTTTGCGTTTCGTTTTTTTGGCCGAATTTTTCGCGTCTTTTTATGTCCGTCTTTTGCATGTTCCATTATATGAACTTCACTGGCAGCGACCTTATTTTTATTTTCTTCCAGTGAGCTCGAACAATCGCCGGTGAATTCATTTGTCGAAGGCCCCTTAGGTTTTTTTTTACCTCGTTTGCCCCTACGATTACTCTTCTTTTCCAAATTTTCCTCTTCGTTTATTGTGCGAAATGTCGGTTTTGTCACAGACAACTTTTTTTCGAATTTATTTTTAACAAATTCATCCAATTTTTTTCGTTCGTTATGTTGCATTGTTAGATAAGCTTCTTCCAAAATGTTATTTCTAATTACATAATTTCTAAGATTACTAGTCATAATCTGAAAAAATATTTTAAAAATAAAACATGATAAGCAATGTGCGTTCAACAAGATTTGGTGAAAAAAAAATTTAAAAACCGCCATCGATCCTAACTTGCCTTCCATTTTTCCTTTGGTTTTAGTTTCACCGCCACCACATCCCCGTTCAACGCTCGATTTCTGTCAAGCATCCCTCCAAGATAAATGTCCATCGGTTCGCCCTAGAAAAACAACATTTAAGTTGTAAAACCAGTTCGATATAAACACTTTACAAGCCGAATTCAAGAATGCAACAAAAGACAAGGCAGCTAATTTATTTGTTGGAGTTTTATCTCACAGCCATAGCAGTGCTACACAGATCTGAGTGAATGATAGAAGGAAACATTAGCGATGAAGAAGAAACTGGACAATCACTGTCGTTGCAGGTTTTTAGAGGAGCTATCTGTGCATTTGCCTAAAATCCACTTTAGAAAAACAATGGAGGATCTATGAATCAGGTTTCAAACTCACAGTTTGTGACGCCTAATGGCTTAAATTAGAAGACGTTTCTATTTTCAATTTGTTTGGAACACTCCATAAACAAAAGTAGCAAAATAAAAGATAAACTAATAGAAATTAAGCATTAAACAGAAATGAAAAGAATTGGCTGAAGACAAATAACACAAATTGGGTGCTACCGAGGATTACCGGCACAGAGATGTAGGCATCTTGAAAGTTTTTGGGATTAATCCTTAAAACGCCCTGAAAAAAAAATCGCAAAATTTTTATTTGCAGTATACACATAATTTTCAATTTGAAGCAAAACAATCACACAAGACCCAAACCTCTAACAGTTCGCCTTTTTTCATTCCTTGTTGAACTTCGTCAAGCAACATGTAGGATTCGAAAGACTACAGTACCGGTAGAAAAAAAAGCAATAAATCGTGTAAACTTAAACAGAAAATTAACTTTTTTCTCTGATTCAAAAGTTTAAATCGAAGTAAAATACAAACAATTCGACGTTGGTCAACAAGTTTTACCTTCTCTTTTTTTGGAGTTCGCTGGCCCTTATTTAACTTAATTGATGAAGACGATTTAGCATTGCTAACACTTTCTGGGGTAGTAACTATAAAATGAGTAAAATGTCAGTAATATTTTGAAAGGGCACTATACATGGTGACACAAAAACAGGTGCACACTGACTTTTGGAGTTAGCCTTGCCATCATACGTTAAATCGCTTATATTCAGGTCACTAGAATTATAACAAACAAAAAAATCAAAATAAGATTTAACTTTAATGACCATGAAAAGTTGGACATTAAGCAGTTCAATAAAAAACGAATTCATTCAAGACATAAATCAAGAATTCATTCAGATGTGACATAAAGCCTTGAGATGCTAGATGAATTAAATCACTTGCTCATTATCCAAGCAATCATCTACTTAATATGTATATGCTCATAACACTGACTGACGTTATCATATTATTTCCGCAAATTACAACAGCTGTTAAATATTAATTGCATAGACATGTGTATCAGAACATTTTATTACTGTTCAAGGAAACGTGTTCGTAAAACTGGATTGTATATATACAATCAGTTATTTAGTAAAAAACAAAGATAATGAAAGGGAAGTTTTCATGGAAATGGTGGTGAAGGTCACAGTTTTTTATAATGAATGGAACAGGCTAACCTGTGAGAACAAACTAAAACAACTATGCAAATACTATTTTATGCTTGCATTTGTAGCTCAAAATTTTACTGGACCTTACTTTTCCAAGCATGTTTTAAAATTTGCTTTGAGTTAAATTGAGTATGATGAGTATTAGGAGTTTCTGAGGAAAAATACAACTATCACCAAAAAAATTTGTCTGTCTTCTTCACGATAATGCAAGCCCACATAATGTATTCAAAACAGTGCGGTTTATTGCCAGATTTCAGTAGATGCTTTTGCCTCACCCAAGTTACAGTCCAGAACCTGAGACCTTCTGACTTCCACTAGCTGCCAGAATGATGGAAAACTAGCATCTCCCCAATGGAATTTTTTTTAAAACGGTTTCTGAAATTTCCATATATTTCTCTACCAAATTTGATTCAAATTCATACAGCCGGGTTTTTTTTAAAAAAATGATTGCAGAAACTTAAGGGGGATACAAGGGGTAAATTTGCAACGACACTCACAGTCAAACAAAAAGAGATTAAATAAAAATAAAAATTGTTTAAAATAGCTTGATAAATCAGCAAGGGCATTCGATTGTCATTTTAAAATAATACATTTTTTTAAATTAAGTTATTATTTGAATTTTTGCCCTCGCAACTTGCCTATCTCATGCTGCCACCTAATGGCAGCGTGTGCAAAATAACGAACATTTTTCAAACTTGTTTATTAATTTTTTTAAAAATCTATTATATACCATTTCAAAGTGAAAAACAACAATATGAGGTCCTTGCTGATCCATCAAGCCACCCCAAACAATTCCCACCCCACCCAAACCTCCCTCATTCAACTGTGAGTATCTTTGCAAGCCCGACACATTGAAAAGGATAGGGTTGTGATCCCTCTTAATGAACACCCATCATACTTTGTTTGATAAATGTATTGAATTTTTAGGAGTGCTAATACTTAGTTTCTCTATTCGGAACTTTTAGAAATATTAATTAGACATTGTCCCATTGTTGGGGTTGATGGTGCCCTGAAACGAGCTAAATCTATTTTTAGCATATTACTTATCATTTACATATTTTGCCACTTGAAGTATACTAGAAAATTAAACACGTTTCTATGACGACTTGGAATCTGTTGCCCTTGATTGAAGATAATGAAAGCAATATTTATTACAAAGTAATTTTAAACTTGATTTTACCTGGGGAAGACAACATGAATTTTTGGCGAAGGGCTGATTCCACCGCTACTGCCATACATTGAGGACGATTTCTTGCGACCAGGAGTCAATGGGGCGCTCGATGTTGGCGAAGATCCGCTGGAGCTATTAGTACGAGCATGAGGCCCTGTCAAGAGATGTGAATCACTGGTTGACATCTGTTTTCTCTTATCTGCAGGTGGACACGGGGACTTTTGTCTTCCATCGTTGGAAGCATTTGGAAGAGGATCAGTTGGATGCCGAATCTTATACTTCTTCGAAACGGCCCCAGTGACTTTAGGTTCAGAAACCTTTGCCTGAGGGTGAATAGCAATGCTCAGTTTGGATAAATCTTCGTTGATAGCGTCCGAGGACTTGCTCGAAGAACCGGGATGAACATTTCTTCTCGTGGGTTGCTTTGATGGGTTTAATTCGCTCATTTTGCCAATGTTAACTAAGCAGTTTGGATCTCTCCGAATTTGTTTCTGAAATAAAATTTAAAAAATGCATAAATTCACAAACCTGTTATCAGGAACAACCCTTGGTTCTGATATTATACAATAATATAATCTGCTAATTTGATAACGGCCACAGGGTATTAAGTTTACCTGTAAAATCATGGACATGACCAACAGCTACAAACAACAACAACAATAATAACAAGATGATGTCCACGCCAAGTACTAAATAGAAGCACGTGTACCGTAACACAAAATGATTGGCACGTTTCATAGGCAGTACAGCCAAACACGTTCATTTTAATATGGATTACGTATTCCTTAAGTGTGGAGTATGGAAATTAGAGGCGCATGACGGATATGAATGGAAAGCACAGTTGTTAAAGTGGGTCGAAATTTATTTTCACAAACAAACAAAACGACCTATCCGCCCCTTTAATTCACCTACAATATGAATCTCCTACACCTGGCCTTGCTCGCTTCCTCTTGCTGTGGGAGACAGGGGGCAAAAGAAACCACAAAGTGGTGCATATGAGAATTAAAAGAAATCGGAACTGTGCAACACAATCTAATGTTACCATTAAATTGTGCACTGACGAAGCATATTTTTCTCAGAAATTTTTAAGGTCAGACATCGTTCTGTTAGGCAACTTCGTGCATGTTCTACGACATGGCTTGGCCATCAATTCAAAGGTTTGAAAACATTAGGTAACAAACATCAAAACAATTAATTGCACATGTACAGTGAGGGGAAAATGTATTTCAACACCATTTTGTAACCAATCTTATAGTAATAAAAACTAAACAAAATTCAGACGTTGATCAGAAAAAAAATATAAAACCCAGTAAAACTTATTTTTCCAAAGCAGTGTCATAACTATCATTAGCAATCAGCTAAATCCATTAAAAATGTGCAAAGTAAATAAAGTGTACCCTCGTATAGGCTAAATAAGCCCAGTATTTTCACACCTTAATTCAGCTCCCCACCTTCATTTGCTAGAAATATTCTTCTTTACAATATTGCCTCCTTGGCGCGATTTTATAAAATGCTGACGACTGTAGGATACAGAATAGAAGTATTGCAATTCTATCCACTTAATGAGTAGTTAGTTCACTCTACATATCTTATAATCAGTGTTAATACTAGTTTTAAGCATAAATCAAAATATTTACGTCAATGAATCAAGAGATTTAGAAACTACAGTATTTGAGACCAAAAAAGTACAACATGAAGAAGAAACAATTTCTCTCATACAGGATGGCTCGAGAATGCAAATACAATAAAATAATACGATTTGCCAAATCGTAAGCTTTTTTATGATTATTTATTATTTCATTACTACAGTGCATACCATATTTCAAAAATGATATGGGGTCGACAAATGCAAAATGAATGGAAAACCACTGAGTTAATTTAAGGGTTTATCAATTAGGCAGACTTGTCAAGGCTAATTACCACGTATATATGAAAGGAAATGTAATAATTATGTGTAGTCAACCCACCAGACACTTGCAAGGCTAAAATACAACGACAATACAACATCAGTTAAGTGTGTAGGCATTTATGCCCATAATCTGTTTGAGTAGGCTAGGCTGCGTTGTAGGACCAAAATTGTCCTAGGCAATTTGCAACCTATGTACAGTGGTCAACATAATTGTTGGGACACCAGTAAAATTTCACAAATTGACAAAATAAAAACACTTAGTAACTATAAATTTGTTATTGATAAATATCATTACAAAATAATGGAAAATAGAGAAAAACTTTTTTCAGATGCAACATAAGTGATGGAACACTGTCCAATATACACATGTAAGAATATGACTAACTAATAATTTGTAGGACCACCATTATGTTTGTTGACTTCTGCCAATCTTCTTGGCATGGAATTCACTCGTCATTTTATCTTTTTGAGTATAATTTTTGCAATTCATCCAATAGCACTCTTTTGAGGTGTTAAGATGGATTGCAGAATATCGACTATTCAAAATATAGTAGAGACATTTTACAAACAGTAACCGAGATAAAAAATAATCTAAAAGTGGTCCCAAACGAAAGATTAGTGATCGAGTGAACCGAGTGGGCTGTGATCAAGCCTGAGAACAAATATCCTAGAACAACGGATTCAAATGAATCCACAATAGTCCAGGAAATTAATGGAATAACTCTGCATCCTAAAACCTGTTGCAGAGTTCTTCATAGAAATGGTTTTCATAGCCAAACTCAAGAAAGAAAACCGCTTATTAGCAACACAAATCTAACAGAATGGTTAGACTTTGTAAATAAACTCCTAAATCATCCACAGAAACTCTGGAATTCTGTATTATTTACAGATGAAAGCATATTTAATATATTTGGATGTTTTGGCAGAGAAAAGGTTTGAAGGAAACGTGGCACAGCCTTGGGAACCGAACATCTAATACCAACTGTAAAGCATGGTGGAGAGAGCATTGTTGTTAGGGGCTAGATGTCAGAATCTGGTTGTCAATATACAAATGTAAATATGTGGGCTAACTAAAATAGAATTTGGTACCAACTATAGCAAAATTGGGGTTAGGTACATGGTGGATATTTCAACTGGACAATGACACCGATCAAACATCCCACTTAGCGAAATAATGGATACTATATAACGTTCCAATTCAACTTCATTCACCAGCACCCAGAGTCCTGACTTCAAAAAATAATTAACTTTTATAGGAGATTTTGGGGAGGAATATTAAAAAGAATACCATTTCTAACAAAAGACCTCAAAAGTGTGCAATTAGATGAATAGCAAAAATTCTACTTAAAAGCGATAAAATGACGGGTGGATTCCATGCCAAGAAGAGTGGCAGACGTCACCAAACATAATGGCGGTCCTACAAATTATTAGTTAGTCATATACAATATTTTACATGTATATTTTGGATAGTATCCCATCACTTATGTTGCATCTGAAAAATGTTTTTTTCCTCCCATTTTCTATTACTTTATAATGAAATTTATCAATAAAAGTAACTTTGGTGAAGTAATTGTCATTATTTGTTCAATTAAAATGGTATTACAAGAAATTTAAAGTTGCTAAGTGTTTTTATTTTGTCAATTTGTGGAATTTTACTGGTGTCCCATCAATTAAGTTGAGCACTGTATATACTGAAAAAAGGAATTTTTTTCTTTCTGTAGCCAAAAATAATCACTACCTAGAACCAAAATATTTTGGACGAGGTCTATACATTCCGCAATAGTACATGCATAACTAATGAAGGTGCTTCCGGGCTTTTATACAGCTGCTCGATATTTTGTATTGCAATTCAACACAACGATTGTTCAATATTAAAGGTCACTCGCCAAGTCCGATGAATATATCAATAACATGCAAGGAAGCAATTAATTCTGTTGCAAAACTCCATTGTTATATCAAGCCGGATATCATCAGAGGTTTGAAAATACACTGTAGTAAAAAGCCTATATTTAATAGCTATACATAAATATTCATAAAACACATAAAGGCGATAATTTTACTGAAAAACGCCCGTTAAAAGAAATCACACGCCAACAGTATTTACAAGACACACCTTTGCATCAATAAAGCAAAACACGTGCCCTGAAAGCAAAATGAAATTTCATTTTTTGTCATGTGCAGTATGCCGTTTATTACGTGCAATTGTTATAAATCTTATGGGTGGGTTTGAAGGTATTATAATATTGCATAATATGTATCTCGAGGAAGTGAAACCTCAAAGCAGCTCCCTTAGCCCACGCAAACTTGTTACCCTACCCCCACACAAACTTTTACTTGCACATAATCAAGTTCAAGGGTAGCAAGCCCCATCAGCCTTCTTTTTTATTAGAAATGCTGAACTGTAAAAACCTATCATAAACTATAGCAACTGCTAACAATAAAAATATATAAACATATTAAAAAAAAGCATTTTTTAAATTAAAAATTGTCAAAATTTTAGCGCATATATGAACAATGAAAAACGAGTTAAACCAGGTGCACTACAATATTTACGATTTTAGTAAAAGCGTAGAAAAATTCATTGGAATTACATCCGGAAACAAGATTTTTTAGCAACCCACATAGTTAGAACTCTGTAATTGGCAAGTTTCAGGAAGGAAAATAAATCTGCACATGCTCACGGTCATGCAAAACAAATGACTCAATAAATCCGAGACAGATTCGTCGGATGTGCAAATCACAAATGAAAAAAACATGTATTCCATTAGAAACAATAGTTATGGGTGAACTGCTTCAGGTGTAATTTCAGGAAGAAATATTATCACAAACCTCAGTCATTTTAAAGCATCAAATTAATACAGCAAAACTGTTAATAATTTAGCATATGTTAAACTATAAGAACTGTATCTAAATATTGCGACTATGGTACAATGTAGAATGGCGTACTAGCAATGGGTTTTACCACAAAATACATATTGCACAATGTTTGGTACTCTCTATTCAGGATTAGCAAAAATTATATTTCACACCTTTCAAAATATGAGAAATAAAATTTTAGCATTTGAATATAGCCTTTTAAGCGCATCATGAGAATTGTGCTTGTCTTTGAATAATGTACCAATGTTATTTCCAATAAATTAAATGCCAGACAAACCTTGATCCCATAATTTCATTTCCTCATGTACATTCACAGTGGAGTGAGAAACACTAATACTGCATCAGAAGTTGTAAACAACCTTTAAGTCTTAATTTATATTTTAAATTGCTAAGATTGCATATGCTTATTGAACAAGACTTGGAATCGGATATATTGATAGTTTTGTAATGCCTTGATTACAACTCTTGATGCCAATACCTGGTAAGCAACCAATCACAGCATAATCAAAATGGACCAATATTGAGAAAACTAAACTATAATAATGGGTAATTCCTAGTATGCAGTATCACGACCCTAATAACAATTCCAATTATGTGGAATTGCCGGATTACGTAATTTTTATAACTAATTCAATTAATTACCATATTTTTTTCGATTAGCTGCAGGCATAGGTTCATGCAAATTATGGCATGGACGGCGATAAAATAAGAAATAATTATTAGCAAGGAAATAGCATATAACACTTGATTTTTACAGGAATATCTTTGAAAAACTGTGAAAACAAGGTTTCAAGCTAGTCAGACTGTGCTAGTACTGTCACATAACCAGATAGGTCATTCAACTAATGACTGAAAGAATACACGTGTCGCAAGTACATTTTCTTGTATTTAAAAACCGAAATTTGATGAAGAATGTAACTTGGTTTGAACAACAAGCGTTGTGAAGAAAGATTTTCAAAATAAATATTATATAATTATGTACATTAATTCATTTTCTCAGAATTAAGGGAATGAATTTTAGCAATAGGAAATTTCAATTGATCATGCATCCCCAAAACCTTAACAAGCTTTTAGTTCCACTTTGTTGGTTTAAACTAAAATGATTTCAGTAATAAACTCAGATTGATAAGGATGCTGGCCCAATAGCCAATTCTTGAAATTACGATGACATTCATATTTTTGGCAATGGCCGAATTACCAAATGAGCCAAAATGGTTTGCGTTTCTAGAAGCTATTAGAAAATAGAAAATGACGAACTGTGATCCGTGGTGAGTAAGATAGATGAGAAGCCTCGTAGCACGAGTCGAAATCGCCGCTTTGCGGCGAAGCAAAGTCCCCTTGTGTAACGGTTGCAGCACTTGCTGAAAAACCGTAGCCTAGAGATGACGCTTCCGATGCGAGAAGGTAACCTTCTTCTAGGGTCTCGCTATGCGGTAATTCGAAGTCTGAACGAGGAAGCGTATTGAATGCTTCGCTCGCCTTCTCCTTAAGCCTTACT
>JAQGAE010003256.1:0-15224 GCA_034696685.1 Julus scandinavius | reverse complement strand
TCGCTGAATGAGGTCGCTGCCAGTGTAGGACCCAGTCGCCTAGCTAGTCGGGCGACCTGAGTCGCTCATAGTCGCTCATAGTCGCCGTCGCGCGAAGTCGCTGCCAGTGTAGAGTCAGCCTTATGCGTGCTTACATGGCGATTTATCAAAGGAAACTTAGTTTTTTTGTCAGATTTTATCGAGTGAACTTATGATGGGCCCAAAAATGCCCTAGCTGCTACATTGCACATGATTAGTTTGGGGATGATTGGTGACTATACTTTCGCAAAAACGTTGTCGATACAATTACCTGAAACTAAGTATTTAAGAATAAGCGAATTTTGTCGTTATGTGTTCAATCAGTGAAGAGAAATTTTTATTTATAACGAATAATGGTGAAATGGGGAAAAATTTTATACGTATTTTGAATAGGGACGTACATGTATAATTCCTCCTATTTTTCATTGTTATTTTGTATTGAAATTCGTAATTACATGCTATATATATTGCATGTTTAAATTCACAGCATGTAGCAAAACATAAAAACATTAATAATATGCATTATATATATTTAACACAACGACATAAATTTTACAAAAGTTTGTCATTATTGTATTTTATACTATACTTTAATTAATTGTATAGAATGTATTTATATATAATGCAACAACGGTGTTAGTTGTAAATAGTAGCTATATTTAAAAAAAAAGTATAATTTTCTATTAAAGCATAATGTACAATGAAAATAGTATTTCCTATTCACATTCTACAATATTAGTTATTATGGATCTCGTATATCCGTGTTTAATGAAAAATTTTGAATTTTTAAACTTCTTGAATTTTCATCACTCAAACGAACTATAAGTTGTGGTTTGTGCAAATTGCTATCGAATTTTTACAAAACTATGAATAAGTAGTAGTCTGACGGCTAGCAGGTTAGTATAACCTGGCGTAACACTCTGTAAAATCTAGCGAAATTTCGATATTTTCAAATTAAAATTCAACGATCATTATACTTAATTTTGAAGCATACATTTGGCTTAATTTTTTCATTGAATTTGTATCGCCTAAGAGGAGTAATACACAATACCCCTACAGCACTAGATAATGAGGCAATCAATATTTGTACTCAAAATTCAATTAATATCAGACTAATGAGCAACATTCGAGCTAATTTAGCTTCATTCAGCCAAGAAGTGCTGCCCTTTGTCCTTCGCATTTCAATCCAATCAAGGGTTAATTACCTCATTACCGAAAAACCATAGACTGTACAATGTGTTTTCACGTGAAAAGCTGGTAGCTATAACCGGAAACGTTGATTTTGGTGGTTTCTAATGTGCGCATGCGTAGATGGGGAAAAAAGTTTTCGCATCCACCGCCCATTTCAGTTGAAAATGCCTATTAGATGAATTTATGAAATGTTCATAAAACAAAAGTTTGAATAGTTTTCGTAAATATTTTTTTTAAATTATATCTTCATGCAAGAATGTTAACAAAAAGTTTCCATATTGTTTAAATTTTATGTTGAGAATATAAATAACTAGCATCCTACTGACATTATAACTAAACAAATACATAATTTAATATTGTAATAATATAATAAATTACGTTTCAAAATATTAATTTGCACGTAGTGTAATATGTATGTAGCAAATAGAAAGACTAATAGGTAAACTGCATTCCTATTTCATTATTAATTGTGCACATTTTTATTAGATCAATTTATTTGGGCTATCGGTCTCTTTGTTATTTATTGGATATAGTTCTGGAATTTATGTAGGGAGCTAAAGCATACTGTTTTTGGCGTTTATATGTACCATGGGAGTTTGCGTTGATTTATTTAAATTGCGATTCGCAAAGGGAAAGTTTACAGTAATGGCAAATCTCTAATTCTACATATCTGGTAAATGAATGTATAAAGAGAAATCAATTCCAATGTTACGCCTACGCAATGCAAACATCATCAACAACATGTATTAAACATCTTGTAAATTTGTTTTCAAAATTGTGAAAATAGAGAGATTTAGCAAACTAAGAATCTAACCTTAAATGTGCGCATGTCCGGTACACCGGTAAAATTCAGTGTTAGATTGAGTTTAGGCACATGTGCATTTCGAAAAAATAACAGTGCTGCCGATAACATCAACTGCGAGTTTGGTAGCCAAATCTCTCTAATTTCAGCAACTCAGTAGTGATTTACTACAATTGATTTTTCTTTTATTGACATAAAATTATTTTCTATTTATTATTTAAAATTCTGTGTGTCCAGAATCAACATGGTTAGTGTCATGACAGTATGACTTCCTTGTCTTGCTGATGGCACACCATTTTTACAAAATTTCTTAATCTTGCCACAACAATGTTTTCAAAATATGTCAAGAATATATCGACCAGCATTTCTCATATATTATTTAGAATGCCAATTACCCCTACCTCTTGCTTTTTTAAACATGTGCATTTTAATCATTGATTTGTGATAAATCATTAAATTATTTTTGTCATAATTAAGCGCAGATTGTATGACTAATTTATAGTAAGTGCATGTTGAACGAAGCAAGGTACTCAAACCAGATCCATATACATTAACCTTTTGCTAAAGTAAATGCATGGTTATGAACATGTGACCCCAGTCGCAAATTTACTTAAATTATTTTAAACCTCGGGAAAGTTGGGAATTATGCTTAACTTTGTGTTAAGCACCAATTTTATGCTGGAATTTCCATTCGAGGTCAGGAAATTTCCGTTAATGATAAATATCTGGAAAAATGTCTTGTAATTGGTAGTGAGACGGGTGCTTGGAAATTTTAGGATGGGCCTTTGTATGTTCCAACGAATTTTCCTGGACACCCTACTTTTCAAAAAAGTTAACCACGTCTGGGTCGAGGCTAAAATAGGCACCATGTGGACAAGGTATAGGAGTAGGGGGGTCATTTTTTTGATGGAATCTACACATTTTTTGCATGCTTTGTGCACGAGGTGGCGCTGGTTTATTTTCACTTGTATGCCTGCTTATTGTCTCGGATATGTCGCCTATATTTCATCGCCCAAGCACCCAGTGGAATTACACATTTCCATAAAAAAAAGTAAATAAATCACAACACTAGATTTGAAAACTATTGATTTTTCGATATTACAATTTCTAATGTAAACAAATCTCACGGACTCACACAAATCTAGGGATTTATGAAGCCTAAAAAGGCGAGTGAAAAGTCCCTGTAGCATGGCTTGCTCAATTTTCAGCGCTTTATGATGTTGAAAAAGAGTTCAAGAGGTTAATACACCTTTGCTCTTTTAATTCTACCCGAATCTAGGACTAGTAGGAATTCGTACGTGTGCATGAAGAAAAGTCTTTTAACAGTTGTGGCAAGCTGAGAAAGCAAATCGAGCTTTCGCCTATCGGTCCTTATAATAGGCTTAGGCACTAATCAGCCTATTTGTTTCACCGAATTAATCCGCCAAACATTTCATCTTTCACGGAATATGAATCCTGAGGTAATTATTGGAATGCAGGCTTAGCCATGTCAGTTGGGATTTCTGGCATCGTCATTCAAGCGATTGAAACTACGCCATGGATTAGTGATTGAAATGCAGGTTTCCGATGCAGTAATAAATGCCGTGTTCGGCTTTTGGTGGAAATTATGACCAGGGCTTATTGAAATGTTCGAGTGGGTCCAATAGCCGCCTTCATTCAGCTACGTGTGCTGAATTTTAAGCGGCTAGTTTTCAGGTTGAATGAAAACTATTTGTTCAAAAATCCCTGATAAGCTTATTCTAGCGTTTAAGGTGAGTGAACAAACACTAGGCTGTTTAGTCCGAATTTGAGATCAGTTATATTGGAAAGACAGTTGATTTATTCTGATCTTTTTTTAACTTGGTAAAAGTTTGTTCAATCCTAGTAGCGGAAACATGTTTTTTTTGTGTGTGCAAGTTTCAAGTAGCTGTAAGCGTTAAAAATCCAGCCAAACTAAAGTATTTATAGGCGATATTGGAAGCCATCTTACGAGTCCTATGCTGATTCAGTTTGTAAGCATTAATCAGTAATACTCGCTAATACGATTTTCACGTGTCATATTGAGGCCAGTATTTTTATGGGTATTTTTGGAAAACTGTCTTGACATACAATTCGATAACTTGTATATATCTGACGATCGTTACCACAACTGAAGAAATTTAGTATTGTTCGGCAATAGGTTTAGGGGAGAATGAGTAAGATTGTTACATTTTTCACCTTTTTATTTTTAAAGGTTTTCACAAACCATAAAACGTAACAAATTGTATTCGCGAATGTTGAAAATATTTTCTTATTACTAAACTAAATAAATATATTTGAAATTAAACTTTTCTCTATATTGTCCCGTTATATTAGTAATGTCCCATTTATTCTGCGTCCCATTATTCCCCACTCCCCTATTCTTCGGTTATAGCGTATTTTTACGTCTTCTGACTGCTTCTAAAGATGATTTTTGTTGAAAATGAAAATACACTTAGTAGATTTTTATTTTTATATAGTTGGTTTATAAATTCTTGTTTGTATATATTTTAGACCGTAAACATGTTGGTTTATATATTTTTATTATTTCATACCATGGAACCATATACTGAAGTTGCACTACTGTATGACGGCTGTGCGGATACATAGCTTTAAATGAAGTGTAAAGTTGGTCAGATGACTGTCCATCTCAGATACCCAAGCCAAGTGAGCGAAATGAAAACCGGAAGTTCTAGTGCATTATGGAAGAAATAACCGGAAGTTTGTGCGCACTAGCGCCAGACTGACTGGGTAACTGAAACTAGCGTTAAGCCGTATTTCCTTGTTCTATACAAAATGTTATCCTAAATATGGTATTTCATTCGCTGATGCTATGACAAAAATGGCATTTAATAATGATACATTCGTGGTATTTTAATCGTGTTTGCGCGTTATAATGAGCGATGTTGACAAATATCTGCCAAAACTGACAATCTGACTCCTATACAAGCGCCGTTAGTGCCATGTTGGAAGGTTTGTTGACCATTGTCGATAAATGTTGAAAATTGCTCTCATTTTCCGTTGTCATAACTGTGTTACCATTTTTAATAAAAATTCTGTCCCACAAATCCGCATTGGATTTTTAAAACTTTGCCGAAATACGACCTATTATTGACCAAAGTTGCAGGATAAAGTCCTGCTTGCCGCTTTATGTGGACCATTGTAAAATGCTGCGTTTCATTGCTCTCGAAATGCATGTATCCAGCGATGTGTTTGTGTAAATCTCCTTTTCTTTGGAAATTTATTTGAAAATAACGTCTTTTTCGTCTGTTTTGTGCGTCTTTTCACGGATACTTGGAATAGTTATTTGAGTTTTGCTCCCGAGGCTTTTGCATTCTAGCCAAGATAAAGTGCTTTTTCCTGGAATTTATATCTTTCTGTCTGACACTATTTTTCCAATTGTTTTTGTCCTCTCTGTATATAATGTTTTCGAGACCCTCGGTTCTGTACCTGACATGAAGTATACATGCTCTTTCAGCTTTTGTCTTGGTATTGAAACATTGTTCTCAGATTATATTATGGAATCTGGAATATTTTTGATTTAGAAACTATGCATTGGATTTCTTCCTCCCCCCACCAAAGTTGTATCTATTTCTGTATGTGGGTCATATTACGCTCTTTCATGGATTAGCTACCTGAATTGAAAATAACAAATTGAAAGTATTAGGAAATTTTAAATATTTTAATAGTGTGGAGTAATAAATAATGACTGAAAACTAAATAGACCAAGAAAATGTTAATATGTATGCAAACTTTAAGATATCAATACACCTACTGGACGATTTGGTTCTGCAAGGACAATTTAAGTAATCTGCTTTGATGAACCGTCCGGAATAGACGAGAAGCCTAATTGCCAAACAATATCATAAATTCAACTATTAATCAAGTAATAATTCGAAATACGGATTGTGCAAAGCTCGCGTGTGGCTTTTGCCTCATGATGCGTGCCAGCATTGTTGCCTTAACAACTACAAAAGAGCGTTTAGTAAAACAATAGGCAAACATGAATTAACAATTGTATGGCTGTTAATTTTGCTTGACATGCTTTAAATTAATGGCTCACCAGTCAGAACAGGATTAATTACTAGAGAAGTAGCTTATCATAAACTACTACAGTCCTATAGAAAATTTCCTGATATTACACTTTTATTCTGCAATACCGTGCCTATTTTTTTTTGGATCGGTATACTCATGAACTTTTGTATTAAATATCCTCAAAAACAAAAGCTAGCTTGCATTTTAGATTTTCTGCCTTTTTAATTTTCGCCATCCTTTCTCGTTTTTCACTTTCTTGGCCCTCTAACTTTTCGACGAACAATGTTTTTTTAGCAATTCTGATTTACCGACAAGCCAAGGAAAAAGTTTGGAGAGACGTCTAGACTAGTTAAAATCAGCTCTCTGCGCATATTTGCACATTCTATAGACTTGATTTCCTCTGTGACCCAACTTCGTTAACCCACCCAAACCAGCCATTCCAAATCCTCTGATTTTGTTGTTTTCCATTCCATTGTTCTTTCTGTAACCTTGCAGCTTTCTGTTGCCCCAACAAGTTGTCTCAGGGAAGCTCGTTCTTCCCTCGATCTTAATGCTTTAGTCCTGTGAGTGTGACAAACTGTCACACTTGGACTCACTGCTGTTTCTATTTAGGACGTTGATACTATTTTGACATTGTTTTGAGTTGAAACCAGCTCTCTTCATTATTTTTCTCCCAATAATCTCAGTCCAACCTTTGTTTTTCAAACTGATTTTACTGTTCTTATTTCTCTTATTCTACTTTTCTTGCATGTGACAAAAGTCTAACATTCAAATTTAAAAACTTAATTGCACATGCAACAAAACAATCAAACCAGAAAAGAACTCCAGCACCAATTCAAATTCTATTTAACAACAAAAAAGATGGGATTCAAACACTTAAGGTGTTGAGTTCACTCCATGTACGAGGTGGGTGGGAATTTTTATGAATGACAACATTCCGCAAGTGATGGCTCTTTTTGATGAGTTTAACCCTAAGTTCCGTGTATATAGACCGCAAATAATTTAAATACTCACAAAAAAATCACCAGTGTGTGCTTAGCCTTAATCTCACCCGTTTCCTTTCTCTCTCCCCTTTCCTCCTTCAGTGGATCACTAGTCGCCCTGTTTTCCTTTCCTCACTTAATCCCGTCCCTTTTCACCTTCTTTTCTCTTTACAGCCTTTCATGTTTTAACATTTCATATTATACTACATGCAGTATACGTCGCTAGCCTTATTTTCATACCGTGTCCTATTGTTGTCGAGACGATGCTTCCCGTTTAATTGTTTTACGTAAAGTGTAGGACAACCATAAACCTGATGCCATTAAATTCAATTAAAATGTTATCGATGAACAGCTTCGTGGAACGGGTTTCGTCACGTTGGCGTGCGTGCTTGTAGCACGGTGATGCTTACTCGTAATTGGGGGCGAGAAATGGTTATTTGAAGGGCTGATGGCAAATTTGAATGTTCACGTTGGAGCTAGTCGTTTCCATGCCAGGTTTTTGTTCTCCAATTTCCCCATCCATAATCCTTATTAGTCTTACCCAATTTAATTCTCCTTGCCACCTATAATTTATAAAGGATAACACATTTCGGGTGCATCTGTGACATTACACGCGCATAGATACAATACCTATTCGATGGGAAGTGCTAATGGTCACCAGATTGTCATACATTATTTATTTACATGAAAATATATAGGAAGTTTAATCATGCGACATAATTCCATATGCAATACTCCCCCCCGCGGTTGTTTAATTATAAGCCATGTTTAATTAAATTCTGAGCACTGCAGTGTCCGAGAAATGCATATTTTAATGTTATCATAGATTTTGATATATTTTGCATGTTCTAACACAAACATGCAAAACGTTCAAAATTTTTCAGTGCACGGCACACGAGATGGTGCTGGAGTTGTCACGGCACACCACAATTTTGTTACTTGAAGGGATTTTTGATTTTTCGCCAGTAAGTAACTAACAAGTAGTCTGTATAAAATGCTATCAAAGACGGGCAGTTCTGTTTTCTATGTACAATTAGTATATAGAAAGTAAACATTGGTAAACTCCCGAGGCACCCCGGTTTTAAAAACACCGCTCTTATGTTTTCTTTAAGAGTAGTTGCCCGAATGATGGATTTAAATTTAATCATGCATTTTGCCTGCAGGTTGTCTATTTAATGATAGTATGGGGTTTTTTAAGGATCCAATTTCTCGTAAAATGTATTCATTAATTCCTTCCTTGAACCCTATCGTGCACAGAAATATTGATGCTCCAGGATGACATTGATCCTTAGGGGTCGTTTCGAAGCCTATTGAGGCAAACACCATGTTAATAATAAATGGAAATTCGATGAGTCACAGGATAATAGAATTCTTTATCAGATTAAATTTGCTATCATATATACATGCATGTAGTTTGAATGGAATGAAGACGGATGTCATCAAAAATTCTGACTTTGGTTCAATGTTGCATTTGTTTCTCTTTAAGGGTACGATCGAATGTGTTCACCATGGGCAACTATAGTGCAAGTATTGGAAATCTCAAATCATTCCAAACCAATCGCTACATCATTAGCGAGGTGATATTATGGCATAAATGGCTTATAATTTTGGTAATTTCAACAGATGTCATCAACTGTGTGCTATATTGAAATACAACAAAAGCAGCCGATTACATCGGCTGCTTTTGTTGCTCATTAGTTGCTCATTCGCCCTTTCTATAGTTTTAGATATTTGGAACAATACACCACATTTTCATGGTGCATCAAAATGAATTCAATGCAAATATTTTTAGATAGTTCCTGGAAAATTGGCCGTGTCAAATACTATATATATATATATATCGAATCATTTATTTTCATATAATCTCATACAAATACCATAGGATTGGACGAAAATGCGAATTTCATTCATTAAAAATGTCATTTGCAGTAGTTAATAACTTAAACAAATATAAAATTAAACATACCCGGGTGGGAAAAAACAAATATAAGCCATGTATGGACGTATACGGCTAATTCCAAGTATGGCTAGACCAGAATTTGGACTCGTCTGGACATGCTACATCGCCCATCATTTGTCAAATATGGTTCATATATGGCGAATGAAGGGCCAATAATGACTCATAAATGGCTATATATATATGTCCCATCAAGGGTCAATTATGGTCCTTACATGGCTATGTATGGCTAACAGATGACAAATTGATAATTAAGGCACATATTGCCCATCATTTGTCAAATATAGTTCATATATGGCCCATATATGGCTATTTAATTAAGGCCCATCAAAGACCGGATATGGCTCTTTCATGGCTATATATGGCCCACATATGTTCATATATAACTTTTCACCCCGGGTACTTGTAAGAGATCACACACAATAAATGATTGGTTTAATCGTATTATTGGTGGAAAAGGGAATTTTTCAGGAATTTGCGTCTGTGGTTCATGAAATTTCTCCCAAATTTACATGGCCTGATATTCCAGCGCTTTTCGACCAGTGTACCGCGACAATTTTAGGCCTAAGTTTAGTGTACCATTAGCTTTAAAAGATGGAAAAGCACAAGCTTAAGGGCAACCCCAACATGTCAAACTAGATACTTTGATAGCAAACTAAGAGGTTTGAGTAACCTGGATGACTCTATTTGTCCAGAAGGGATGCGTAACTCCGCAAAATATGCATAACTTGATTCAGTTTTAAGGCTAGATGTATACTAATATTTTCAGATTATCTGGCAAACATATCGATTGCCATTCAACTGGGAATCGCTGTTTTGAGGTTTCGATGAAATTACCAATAAAAAGGAGTTTCATATCCTTTTCTTCTTTATTCGTATTTTCAGCCGACCTTTATACGTACATTGGGCGAACTGAGAATATTTTCTGCGGCGATATGGGATCATTTTATTTACCTACTTTTCTAGTTTAATGCCTGTAATTCGACGATATTTACATTATCGACTACGTTTTCTTCAATCGATACATGCCCGAACTGGCTTAATGGGACCACGCGGAGTTTTTCAGAATTTAAATACATTGTTCGCATCGTAATAGTGTGTTTGTGCGCAAAATGCGGATTTGGCAAATACAGGGAAATGCTTCTTAAGAAATGTGTATTCCACAATTTTGTTCCCAAATTTCCCCTCCTTAAAACACTCCAGAGGTTGGATCCTCAACTGTTGGGATCCAACCGGATTCTCATCCACACTCATCAAAAATCCTCTCCTGGCATAGTGGGAGCAAATTGAGGATGCTTTCCATGCATGTTTTGACACTGTTATAATTTAGCCTATTTCGAGCATATTCCCATGTCACGCATTGGGCATGCTGCGTGGTAATTTATCATCTAGTCAGGTGTCAGTCAGCTGACGTTAAGTTAATCGAGCTTCATTGTGCTTGGCGAATTTCTGACGTTCGGATTGTCGTGATTTTCAATTTGTCATCGTAAATTGAACCCGTATAAGCCAATTGGACGACTGTCACAAATATGAAAATTGAACGTGATTTACGAAGTCACATTTCCTTACCCCCGCTTCTATATTATGGGTTTGATTGGATGTACAGCACTAGCCTAACGAAACATGGGGATGTATTTTCGTGCAGAATATACAGTAATATGTTGACAACCTCACCAATTTTTCACATTAATGATGCAAATCAAATTGAACAAATTTAGGACTACTTCGTGGCGTGGGGACTTAAGAGTTGAAACTAGCTGGCCCATGTTCGGTTTTGATTGAAACTCTTTATAAATATATGTACAAACTTAGGTAGATGCATTTATAGCCTACATACTTTTTTCTAGAAAAGTTATTATTACGAATATGAATGAGTTGTGGATGTATACGCCCTTTTCAAAAACAGGGCTATCGCAAATAGTAACTGAAATTGTATGCTAACATTAAAAATATTTTAGATTTATAAAAATCGCATTATTTCCTTTTAAAATCAATATGCTGTATTGAAAGTATGAATGTCTTGCATGTATTCAGCATGTTGGCATAATCCAATCTCCAATTACGCATTTTTCATGATTGGATTTTTTTTTATACTGTATAGATAAAGACATGAATTGCAACTTGAAATGACGTTTTACATATTCCTTTTTTTTTCTTTCTAAGGACATGTATTGTAACTTAAAGTGAATTTCAAATGTTATAATGACATTTAAAGAATCTTAACTGCTTTTAAATATCTTTAAAAAAGTGTCTCAGTCATAAAACTTGTGCTGATGCCGGCTGTAAATTTCCAGGGAGGTGATGAAGGCTCATGCCCTGGCGTTGGTGTTTAACCTTAGTTGCAGAAATATACCAAAGTTAAAAAATGAACAAATATAAAACTTGTCTTAAAATGTAACTTTTTATTGTGCACGGCACACACACAAAAACTTCACGGTATACCGCTTGAAAAACACTGAATGAAGTACTTGTGCATTCCGCATTGATTCAACTATTGTATCCATTGCCTCTCTGCATTTTCTTGGTGCTGCTTCTGCTTGTCTCGTTTTCTTACTTAATGCATGCAAGCCGCATCAATCCGTGGACTACTAAGTAATAACAAATGCATTCTTCCTGCAACGTGCGTATTAGGTTATGAAAAATGCAGGCGCAAAGAGAGCGCGGTGTCTACCAAAAGCCTGATAGCGTAATTAAATGCGCCCCTGAGTAATTAAAAGAAGCCGGGGCTGACAGCCTGCATCTTCATAAAGGAAGCTCTTGCCGGTTAAGACGAATCAATCACATTGAGACACAGCGACTCGAAAAGCTGTGTTAGGCCTTCCTCTGGAATACGTCTTTTGCAATGGTGCACATCCCACGTTGCCATGTTTTAATTCAATAACATAAAGATGCGTTTCACAGATAAATGCCTTCTTAGCTGGATTGGCAACGATTTGACTTGGATGAGATGTCTACACGGCTTTCAATTTAGGCATCGATAAACGAAGATAATATTTTCCTTGCAGATCCAAGCCTGGTGTAAAAGCAGTCCATGGATTTGTAAGTGCCTTTGAATATAACCATATGCATATATGTATGAATTATATACTGCATTACATTTCATTTTTCACATACTGTATTGGGATCATATTACTCCATTGATTCACCATATTACATTATTGATTCACCATATTATACCACTGATCAGGGCCGGCACCACACGCTCAGCCCGAGTGGGTACTACCCACTTGGGCTGAAACACCTCGGGGTAAAACACCACACACACCAATATAATAAAGTTCCAAAAGTAGCTAATAATTGTCATGTGCACCCCTGTTTTGATTACGGACATGGTTGATCACAGGGTCACACCTCACAATAACGGTTCACACAGAATTTTCGAGTGGGTAATTACCCACTCGGGAATTCTTCGAGTGGGTAGTACTACCTATACTACCATTGGATCATTGCATGGATCATTTTTCACTTCTGATTGGCCATAGTCATGTGATTACTATGTATGCTTTTAATAGCCATATATATGGCCATGTACATGTATGCATGACCACATAAGCGAGGAATAATATTCATGCTCATATGTATTGTAAAATACCAAAAAAATACAAACAAATCCAAAAAACTAATTCCAATTGTAAGATGGGCTGAGATCACAAAATCCATAATTGTTTAGTAATGTATGTTCAGCTTTGACCAATTCCTGGTTTAGCCATACATGTACCATCATTATTTCCGAACATGGCTTTTTTCCGCCTAGGTAACATCCACCATACATGTTTTTACAGCCAGCTGCACATTTAGCTTCGAGCTGGAAATAGAAAGAAGGCTTTGAAATCGAGGGGGAAAAATACGAATGTAATAAGCCGTGGCGTGAGGTAGTGATGAAAATGAATCTTGTTCAGCATTAACGGGGGCTAAACAAGGGATTTGTAAGGGAAGGATGTGTGTATACCCAGACTGAAACGAAGAAGAAACCGATGGCAGATTGAGACTAACCCACTATTGGATACCCTCCATGTAATATACACACTTGTATAATGCCGAGAGGCATTAAATGCCTTCCACCGCGATTTATTCCCCAATTTTGACACGATCCTTTTCATCTTGGCTTGCTAAAACGACCAACTTGGGAGTAATTAAGAGAAATCTAGGAAAAGTCTGTGATGTCCTTCACTAAGGTACACCTCAAACCCTTGGCCATCCTGGAAGTCGAAACCTGGTTTTTTATGTCCATCACATAAAATTCAATTCGGTACCATTTCGGTATTAAACGTAGTGTCGTGTTTAAGATACACTATCTGGCCATACATATAATCGGCCTACTGTTTTCTTGGAACTATTTAATTAGCATGATGTAAGGGGGAAAGCAAAAACAGCTTCGCATTTAATTTGATAGTGCGTTGGGTATATATATATATTGTTTGGAATAAACCCCAATTCTTGATGGGACTAGTGGAATTTAAGCCTCAATTTTCTCCCCAATATCCTATTTTTTCAGTTCTTCTCGAATACCCTATTTGAAAAAACTATACATATATATATAGATATATGTTTAGACCAGAAATTTGACTCATCTGAACATGTATATAATCCAGTATGCGCCTATATCTGTGTATGGCCAAGCTACTAGAAGCATGTCGTTTGTATGCAATTTCTGGTTTGTTTTTCCGACCTTAATTAGTGATTTAAATTACTATAACGTAGTCTTACCAGTCCATTCCTCACAATTGCCTTAATCATGTTAAATCCTCAACGCAGTTTAAGCTCTAGCTTCCACGTTAATTCTAGTTCTATTACGTTGCCAGAAACACTTAAGGGCGGCGAACTCGAGCCCCTTCAGCTCAATTATTGGAATCAATTTGGGAAGCCAATGCGCCGGTTAATTGTTCGTTGAACAAGTGCGCGACTTAAACAATTAAACATGCATTTTCTGTTCAAACACTGAAAAATCAACTATTCCACTGGGTCTATTGTGTACGAATACGTGCAGCTTATAGATCTGGAAAGCAACCGAGAGTACCTTCGACTAATTATAATTAAAACTTTAGTTATAATTTTTATCCATTGGGTAAATTTACCGAGAACTGCATACAAATAAATGAATAAAATTAATTTCGGTGTTTTGTCAAGTCTTTTTATGCTTTGTTGTCCTTTTTGGTTGCTATCGTTTGGTCAATAACTTTTTGAGTCTGGATTTATAAAATGATTGGATGTTAGTAGGGATGACACAAATCGGGAGGAGGTTGAGGTGCATACATTTTCTGCGAAATTTTGGGACTATATATATCCTTTGCTGTTTGCCTCTTAGATGCATGGGGAATCACTAAAAACGTCTATTTTGCATTTTTGCAAACAATAATTATTTTACTGTCCCTGAAGAAGGGAAATCACTGAAAACACGCGTGTATCTCGTGTTTGAAAACTGTCAGTCATATTCAGTGGAGTGTCCATTTAGTCATCAGGTATTTGAGGCTCTTGTTAGGCCCAGCTTAATTGGCGCACTATTTTTCAGCCCGACGAAGCCACTTAAAGAGTTTTGTCGAAAAATCGCAGCGTAATTGTAGCAGAAATTTGGTAGAGATCGAGTCCGTACGAGCAAACTGCGGCAATTGGTTTCCACGATATAGCTTTTGCGTTTGGCTTTCCACTATGGAAAATTAGGCGAAATAATTGTTGACGGCTTCCTAAGGGCGCCTTTAAAGTTTTAATGATTCCGTTGTCTCCTAATTCTATTTGCGCTCGAAGTGGGTTTGTTGGATTTTCCGAGTAATCTTGCGTCCTGCGCTGCCTGTAAGTAATTGCCGTTGTTGAATTTCGCCTAATAACCGGAGCTTTGTGCGCTATCCTTATCGTTGCTCGCCTTCATTTCGATTTTATTGCCGTCCATGAACGTCATTTTCCGCCCTCTCTCGGGACGTGCACTTTACGCGTCCAGATACCTCACGGCACGCTTTTATTAATTTCCGAAGCGGATTTCGCCGAGATTTTCGAATATTTTTAGGAGCATCGCGACCTTTTGTCGACCCCTTAATAAGCGCAGATATGAGAGCTTTAATAGGTTTCGAAACGGGAAATAATTAATTTTAATTGCCCGGACTCGAGTGGCTAATTCAGTAGAATGCTTTGCTGCCGGCACTGTAGGTGGCGCTGCTGAGCGTTCAATAGGTTAATGCCTGGTTCACAATGCATCGCCCGACGTCTTTTTCTGACCGTCACTCGATCTGCGCATGCGTGCCAACCTACT
>JAQGAE010003255.1:0-15224 GCA_034696685.1 Julus scandinavius | reverse complement strand
CTTGAAGAAAACCAATGAGGCTAAACCTGAGGTTAACTCGTGGTTTTATATAACCTCAGGTTAGCTAACCTTTTATTATTTAACCTTTGTTGGTGCAACCGGCCCTTAGAGGTTACATGCAGGAATTTAGTTTTGGTAAACAAAACGCTGACGCATGCGCAAATCAAACCTGTTGTAGTTTTTTTTTTTTTTTCATTTTCTTTTACAGGAACAGCAGCTGCTGGCTCTAAACAATTTACTTGTCACTATAGTTAAGACAATAATCATCAATAAAACTGTACAAATATATAAATCAGTTTTTAAAGTTTATATGTATAAGCATTTTATTGAGTTCCTTATTACATAGTAGTTTTTACACCGCCCTAAACACTCCTGTCGAAGTAGTATTAGTTAGCTAAGAATTTACAATGTGCGCTTTGAGTTAATCCAGGATAATAGAATGACGTAAAATTCATAAATTACGATGAAACGATTGGGATTACGGCAATTTACGGGGATTTCGCACCATCAATACGGCTGTTATTCAGTGGCTGAATAACCTTTAATAGTAGGCTGGAATGTCATATTCATGGGCTGTATGGCATTACCATGACATTCCAGCCACCCAATTGAAGGTAACCTAATGTTATGGGAGGTGGTGTATTTTAGGGGCCATTTAAAAATGATGTCCGCAAGAGGGGATGGGGGTCTGCTGGCATGTGGACACCGTGTGGTCAGGGGGGAGGGATGGGGTAGCTATTGTGGACGTCCACTAATGATGGCATTTTTCAATTCTTGGATTTTCTGTCTAAGTTTTAAAAGTTAGTGAAAGAGGAAATGGGCATCTGAAAAAATGTGTCACATGTCTCAAACGTACTTGACTTTTTAAAATCTCGGGAAATTCGCAATTATGCCTAACTTAACTGGAATTTCCCTTCGAGGTCATGAAATTATTACCGTGTATCGGAAAAATCTGGAAAAATGTCATGGAATTGGTAGCGAGTATAGTGCTTGAAAATTTCTAGGATAGGCGTTTGTATGTTCCAAAATTTTTCTGGACACCGTACATAAAAAATATTAGACGCCTATTTGGGGGAGGGGGGGAGGACGAGAAGAGGGTTTGGGCTAAAATGGACACCATGTGGACAGCGTGGGGTGTACATTTTTGAATGGCCCCTTACATCGCGTGTACATGACGCTATATCAAATCATATGCTTTTGAATTTGAATAACATACATTCGTAGATGAGTTTTAAAAAAAGGCCAAACTATGATTAATTTATTACTTTCTAAATGATAATTTATCCGAGGATAAAGTGTTTAATTTGACACACGATTGCAATTTAACAGCCGCAAACTATCCTATGCAAAACCTGATATGCCTGGTGTTTCAACAGCGTATGCAAAATGGTTTATTAAATTGTCAACAGGCAATAGTCTCACAGTATTAGCTGTATGAAAACATAATTTTTTTTTCATCGATGAAGAAGGCGTATTGAAAGATGGCTCTGACCCATGTTTCTGTTTGTCGTCTCTCCTTTCACTTTTTTTTAGCGGTGTCACTCTGTACGTGGGGGCTGTTAAATTCATTCCTAAGTTACAAACACTCGGGACGGATCAGTTTCAAAAAATAAATAAAAGATTAGCCAGGCTTTTGAACCTCCTCCAATCATAAATTGTTATACTTTGGTCACTAAGCGCTGAATTATATTTTATGTATTTCCTCTACAGCCGCATTTAAATATTATTCCTATATAAACTGGAGTTGTTTAGATCTCGATTTCCGTTAGAATTCTTAATGTTTAAATCTGATGGAGAGAATCAGAGTTTCAACTTAATACATTCAGCAGTTTTTGCTTTATGAAAATGGTAAGGGGGCTGCTTAGTCTTGACAGCTGTGGCACACCCCATTTCATAAACAAGATATGACTGCTTAAAGTGACCCTTACTGCTAAGTGTGGAGTGGGACCTTCTCCAAACAATTGATGAATGCTCGTCTTATCAGTTTTATATTTTCACTTTTTCGAGTACACATTGTTTTGGTTAATTGCTTTTAAAATTGCTATGTTAAGTAGGGATGAAGCTCTCATCCATCGACGATTATGTTTTCGTGGCAATGTGAAGATAACCAAGAAATCGGCACTCCGTTATCATTTCATTAGCAAGTTATTCCGAAAATGTGTAAATGTACGAATTTTCTGAAATGTCAAGGGTGTGCCGGCTTTTGTGTGAACATCCCTCCTGGTGGTCACATCACGTTTGTTTCACGAGCATTAAATGGGCACCAAATAATGTTTGGAGAGTATAGTCAGAAGTGTAGTTTTGCAATTTTGGTATAAAAATTACTAATTCCAATCCCGGATAGCTTGTTTTTGGGTTTTTCAGAAATTACATTTAATGACTGCTGCATTAAGGGTCTAAATTTCACATATAAGCTTTAATCGTCAGCGTTTTCTATTTGTAAGCTCACAAAGCAGCATTAATATAAAAGAAAATAAAAAATCAGAACACTTGGTAAATTGACAGCACACATAATACGCATAAAACGTGCATTGTCAATTTTTGAACAACCCCATCATTGCCACATGGCTGGTCCCCATCCGTCCGCCCCCTCCTCAATCGAACGAAATCCTGTAACGCTCTCATATAGGGTGCTAGTTTTTGCACAATACACAGGGTCCTGCAAATTCAGTAGAAATGGTTTGCTCCAGTGGCTGAGGGGGATTTGGAAAAAAGGACCACCGCATTGGGTGTACATTTAAACGGCTCACATGTGTTAGACCTTCAGATCACGAAGGGGGAATGGCTCGGAAATCTGTTCTGCAAACACATGTCAGGAAGATGCTTGGATTATAGTTACTATACCGCAAGCAGTGACTTCGGTCTTGTTGGTTGGATACGCAAGTTGGTTCAGGCTTTACAAATTCAATTTCTACACTGATATCAGCATCTGTAAACCTGACGTAATTTGTTTTGGACTTATCGTGGTTTTGTCTACCAAGGATTGTGACTTGTTTTATTTTCAACCGGATATAAAGGTCAGTTTCACATACAGTCTAATATAATACAGGTATCATTTCCATACTTGTCCTGCTGCTTTTTTTCTTATCCTCCCCGAAATACATGAATTTAAGTGACCACAGAGGATTAATGGAAATGAAATTACCAAACAAGGATTAAATAAAGCAAATGGTCACATGAAGAATCATGAAAGTTGTTTATGTTTTGAAGTTTTTTTTTTTCATGGACAGACTCCAATTCAATTCAATTCAAATTTATTACCCTACAGTCAGCATTGGCATGCCATGTGGTAGGGATATTAAGATACACAGTGACACAAATAGTACAAAGAAGATTACATAGGGTAGGTACAAACAGTATTGAACAAGTATAAGTTGTAGCACATAACAGTCAATTATTAGTCAAATAGTAGTTAACTGGCAGTCATTCTTGGGCCAATGAACCTTTATTGCGAAAAAGAATTTCCGCAAGCTTTGGATCACCCTTTGATAAAGAATTCCACATGCGTACCGTGCGTGGAAAGTAAGACCAGAAATACATATGGGTCTTTGTCTGAAATATCTAATACAGTTGCCATTTCATGAAAAGTTATATTTGGCAAACGTTACTGAATCTGAAAATTTCACATTAGTAGTAATAATTACGTTTCTTTGATAACCAGCTTATTCTGATCATCAAGACATGATTTGACTTTTCTTTTTTTTTTAAAAAAACGTTCTGAACTTCATCATCAATCTTTTAAATGAAAAGCCCAGTTTCACTTTTGACAACCCATGAATGTTAGAACAACGATGGTGTACGTTTGTGATTTATCTGTGTTTGATGTTTTAATAAGACTTTCATTTAAGAGGTCCTAAACTAGAATATCGATTGAAAGTTGAAATGTTTTATTCTATTTCCACAATTTCAAACCTAAATCAAATTCTATATATATACTGTATAAGTGTATATAGTAGAATATAATGCCCAGTTTTGACTGTTACATAGTTTTTTATTTTCTCAATGTTTCACTGGAAATGCTATGTGAGATATAATTATATGATGTAGCATATCTTATGTATACGTTCTTAACCATGAAAATGAAATATGACATAAGGATGGTAATTATTGTAATACATTGTATAACAACAGAGTGCTTTGAATTGATATCATTCAAAGAAGCAATTTAGAAGTTCAGAAGAGGTTTGGTGAAATGTGTAATTCGGCTTAATTACAACATGTATCAACAGACAGACTTTCTCCTATAGTCTGCTCACGGTATTATTTTCTATCACGTGTTTTGAAGATTAAAAAAGGTGCACTTATTTTATTTCACATATATTGAAATGACGTTTTGATTATTGCAATAACAAACTGAAAAAGACTGATGAACATAGTAATTAACTTTAATCGGTATCAACATTCTAGCTCAGCACCCTCTGGTAGCTTATGAAACTTTTGCATGGCAAATCCAACATGGCTGCACTCTCTGACTTTTGATGCAGAAGCAGTCCACTGATGTATGCTAAAAGCTTGTAGCACGTGCATATTTCCACGCTTAGGTCTTAAAAAAATCGAGGTCTGTAAAAAAATGGAATATAGAAATATAATTTAAAAGCCCATGCTCCACCAGGGGGTGCTGAGATGGAATAAGGTTAATTTGAAATCTACAATACACAAGCTCACACATGCACGTGTAGTACGGTTTTTAAAAGAAAACGAAAGGAAAAAAAACCTGAAATGGTGATGAATACATAGCCCAGACCCTTGAAGCCTATTTTTATCTCACATGTGTGCATGACATCTACAGACGTGCACATTTCCCCCATCATTACACGTATATATACATACAGTGTACCTCTTGGCAATTTCAACGAAATGTTGGTGCCTTTCCAATCTAAAAGAAAGCAAAATGGTTGCAAAAATAATCTTCGTTCTTCAGCTTTTGGTTTTGAATTCAGAGAACTTTGAAAAAGCTTAATTGCGTTTTTCGAACTGCTAAGTTCAAAACGTTTTAGAAAATATATTCTCTGGAATTGTTGAGGAAAGGAATGACTTCCCAACTTCTTTTCACTTTACATTTTGCACATTCTTCACACTAGACTGAAAGGAACTAACTGTTTCGCGTGTATAATGGCCAAAAGCCTCTTTCGAAAATTGTTTTGCTGCCATTCGTGCTTCGAAAACACTGCTACTTATCAATATGAAATTGTCTATAAACGACATAGTGGAGATGATGGTAACGGTAGCGACAATCATAGTAGGATATCGGACGAGGATGAGAATCAACCTGCTCCTTTAACTGGCTGCTCGCCTGGTAAGATATTGATATAGTTATTCTATGATATAGTGGACTATAACATCAAAGTTGCAGTATACTACTAAATTGTAGAGTTATCCCACGGAAAATGTATATAGTTCATGTTTTCGAAATAATTACTGCGCCTTTTTAAACCGAACTGCATTTGATCATTAGACATGCTGTGAGTATATAATACAAGTACAACTAATGAAACACGACTTTATTATGCATATCAAATAATTTCCTTCCCCATTGTGATGTACAATTGTATGTACGTAGGATCGTTTACCTTTCACTCTGCCAGTGCATATATATAGTCATCCTGTGGTTTTTTTGTACTGTTTATGGACAGTCACATTATGCTCTTGCCCTTTTAATTTTGAATCTCATACAGATTGTGTGTTCATGCGTTAATCTGTTGGTTCCTGCGTGATACGATGCTGTAAAACATGTATTCGAGAATGCATTATTGCACCAAAGGATGTACTATACATAGTTTTTATTTAACTTAAAATGTAAAAAAATTACATTTGCCCGCACATATATACTAGCATGTGTAAAATGATTGGAAATAAGATGTAGATGAGTAGAACTCATTTTCATACTCGAGGCTATAATGTTATTTTAATAACACGAATTAACTATTAAATGGATATGGCGGCGTGAGTTGAGGCAAATGAACGGTTTTAGTGGCCATGTGTTTTTTCATCATCATTTGCTCAACAGCCACATTGAAAAATATATAAACTTGTGTCGATGCCCTCATCTTGTTGATCTTTTTTTCTTTTTTGCATCAGCTTTTATCAATAAAATTTCACATCTGAGTTGCTAAAATGGCCAGACTCTGGATTTTTGTTGTCTGCAAATAACAGTAGACTAGACTCAATTCTGAATTTCTTCTATCATTTGAAGAAAAAAAATTATGAAAAAATATATCTGTAAAATCAGGTTTCCTTGTGATGATTGTTTTACATGCAAATAATGAATTTTGGTGCTCTTCTTACAGTGTCCCATAATTAAGCAAAACTAATTGGCAAAAATGAAATAACATTCTTGATGAGTTTAGGGAGTGTCTATGGTAAAGCAAAAAGGATGACTAATGGATGGGAAGTTTGCGATTTGAACACGGCATTTCAGTGACCGCTTTTAAAGTTTTTTCTCCCTCATTCGGGAGTTTCAGGATGTTTCTATCATCTTTTTTGACCACGTGAATGATGTCACGTTCAGAGCGTACTTGTCGAATTTCAGCCATGTTTTTGCTCATGAGCACATATTAGAAACATTGTACCTATGCATATAGTGGCTGCTTTTCCATTTAGAAGTTTCCAAGAGAGGAAAAAACGATCGATAACATTTTTCACGAATATGATAAAAATGCTCTTTCGAAATAGGCTAAAAATATTAAAATTTCTGTCGTTGTCAGCAACATTGTAATTTTCTTATCTTTCAATATTATGCAAAAGTAAAATTTTGAAAACATTACCTGTGCCACAGTGATACCGTACTGTTGTGTCCATGTGGGGAACTTTTGTGCCATATGGCGATAAAATAAAGCACTATACCTTAAATGATTACTTAAAATTATAAAAATAAAGTTAAATATTTTAACTACCATTTTGTGGAGTAAACGATGCTAGGAAATGATGTATCTTTATTAAAGAAAATTATCAACGTTATCAGACGATTATAGGGGTTCAAGGGTCCGAAATTATTGACATTTTCAAATGTGTTTATTAGTCAATATACGAGGGATTTTTGAAATATAGACGTTGTTATTCTTTGGTAAATACGTAAATCTTCGTGAGAGGGAAACAATGTATATATATTTGTTTTTCAATTTTTTTACACGTCGAATATTTTATTTGAGAATTTTTGATACAATAATGAAAATGTAGAAAGTAATTTATAAAACATAACTTTTTAACGTTTTTATATAATTAAATAACATCATGAAACATGCAATTTACATAAATGACAACTTGTAATTTAATTATGTTTTTTTGCGTGGCAGAGCTGTCATAAAAAATTCAAAAATTCAATAAAAAATTCAAAATAAAAAGCGTTTATCATCTGTAGCTTAACTGAATATATATATAACGTCCACCAAAGATGGATTTAACATGCGCAATAATATATGGCAGGGCAGTATTAATTTAACATGAAAACCTGCATTGTATATCCTATACGGGTACGCTATATGGTTAGGAAGATACGGCAATCCTTTTTTTATCCTAACTAAATAACTGTTTCAAGCCTGCGGCAATTCCGGTTATGAGAAGCGCTATTGCGCATGCGCATATTTTAGCTTCGAAAATGGCGTTTGTAGGCGACGTCCTCGAAAGTTGCTGATCATTTTTCGATGAACGAAACGTTATTATGATGGATTAAATTGCATTTTTTGCGACAACGAGGACTGTAAGAAGACAAGCTACGATAGCGCCTCTCAGCCATGTAAGAAATTAAATCGTGTGTTGTAGGATTGACGTTTTACTATTAGTGACAAATTGTTCAGGGTCGTTTTGTTTGTTTAGCGAGAGGGGTGGAAACTGTCGATTAAAGTTTTTTTAAAAAACTTTTTGGCTGGGAATATTCTAGTTGTAAAATGACGTTTGCTTTCTTCGTTAATAATGTGTCAGTATTTAGATTTTAAGGTTATTGATAAACAGTTCATGGGGAGCGTACAACTTGCGGCTTATCTTATTAAGATTAAAACGAACTTTGATAACGGTATCGATTTGTCATTAACCAACAAGATTTTGATATTCGTGATTCACTAGAAGCTATTTAGGTGTAATCTAGAGCCAAACAAGACGTTTGATTCGTAATGTATAACATTTCAGGAAGCTATCGGTCAGTATTTAATTGTATATGTGCTCGTGAAAAATGCATGTGATGTATACTGCGGTCAATTAGGGTTAATTCTCGATTATGATTTTCTTGATACCTGCCCAGGAATGGTAGGAAATTATGATTTCCCTTACTTTCAAATATCCTGATAAATGGTGCTTATATTGACGAATTAAATTACACAACTCAATTATCCTTTTCAATTCTGTAAGCTGTTGCTTTGAGGGCCAATACATGCATCTGCGTGATATTTTTGCAGTGTCAAAAATGAGATCTATCTGACTCAATATTGTGTGTTTTCCTTACTGGGCATTTACAAACTACCATGCCCAATTTAACCTTGCATTGGCGAGCTTAATAATGAGTTCATTTATTCGATTTTTTTCTTTTTAGGTACTTTAACGAAGGATCTACGCCAGTACCTCAATACCCGTTTCTTGAAGGGATCCGCAGATCACGATTTGCAAAATACAATACGAGATAACTTATATTTGAGAACTGTTCCCTGTAAGTTTAATGCTGTGAGAGAATTAAACCTTTCCATTAAAAGAAGGGATCTATTTTAAAACACTTTCTTCACAATTAGGTACCACACGACCAAGACGAGACGGAGAAGTTGATGGTGTTGATTACACCTTTTTAACTTTGGCCGAGTTTTTAGCTTTAGAGCGAAGTGGAAATCTCCTTGAGAGTGGAATATACGAAGGTATGTTACTTATATGTCGAAATATGCTACACTTGCTTCCCAGCTGATAGTCTCCAACATTGTTTTCAGAAATAATGTCCTGTTCGGAATCATAAACAGTTTGTTTGTTTCAGGAAACCATTATGGAACACCAAAGCCTCCTCGCGAAAACCCGTTGCAATGTCCTCTTGTACGAAGTATAGCAAACGGTATTCCTGCTCATCCTCAGCATCATTCCATACTCCCTGGCGCTCATCCTTCTTCTGAAGGAAAAAGGCGACGCAATCGTTCAAACGTAGAAGCTATGGCTTCTAAATCAATGGACCCGGATGCTGGTCACCCCCCTCGTTCTCACACACCATCGTTATCGTCTCTTGCACCAAGCATTAATAATAGTCTGGATACTAACAGTGCAAAGGATACTAACTTGAAGAGAGATCCTGGGACTCCACCCGAGTTGGGTCCGCTATCCTCCAATTGGGAGAAAGCATTCACTGAAAATGGCGAAGCTTATTATATAGAGTACGAAAGCTTTAATCTTTTTTTTTAAATCCTTTTTCTACGTATTGTTCATTTGGTTTATTTATATTTATTTTTTTATTTGTGATACAAAAGTCATTCGTCGGGAACATCTCAGTGGTTAGATCCGAGGTTAGCCAGAGTTCAGAAAAAAGCTATAGAGGATTGTGCAGATGATGGTTGGTATTTACTTAAAATAAGTTTTTGGTAAAACGTAGTATTTATTGATAAATCATGTACATGTAATTGTTTAGAGTTGCCATATGGTTGGGAAAAGATAGATGATCCACAATTTGGCACGTATTATATCGAGTAAGTAAAATCAGTGTTGCCCTTCAATTGTTTTTTTTTTTCAATTATTGTTTGGCGATTTTAATGCTTTGTATTGTTCCATAAAGTCACATTAACCGACAGACGCAATATGAAAACCCAGTTTGGCAAGCAAAACGTGTCAAAGAAGAACAAACCCAACCTCCCTATGGTGAAGGATGGGAGAAGGTAGTTGATCCACAACATGGCACATATTATATTGAGTAAGTATATTTAATGTCAGACTAACTGTAGGTACTTTATATTGTTTTATATGTACTTGAATTATTTTTTTTTATCTGTTATAGCCATGTAAACCAGCAGGCAATACCTGGTCAACCTAAACGTGGTGATGAGCAAGAACACCATACAAAGGCTCCAATGTATAATGGTTAGTGATCATTTATTCTATTTTTATAACCTGAAATGTAGTGAAGTATACAAAAACTAATTTGCTATTTTGAGTAATTTAAATACAAGCGCTGAACTTTTCTACATTTTTTCACCTTCGTTAAAATATCTTTCATTTTTAATTGTGTGTTGCAGGAAATGGAATTCCCAATTCCGATGCTTTTGATGAAATGCCCAATATGGCTAGAGACCTGCCAAATTATTCATCCAATGGCAAATTGCAAAATTCCGATGGTGCAGGTCCTCCAAGTACTCCAAGCAAGCCACATACACAATCTGGTTGGTGATATAATCTCATTACTTAAATGTAGAGGATTTTTTTTTGCATGAATTAAGCTAGTACTTTTATTACAATGCTGATCCATATCATTCTTTTACTGCATTAATAATTGATGTTTTTTTAACTAAACCACTAAGGTTTGAATGCCTACTTTCCCTGTTTGCCCTGTTTGAGCGATACCCGAGAAGAATGTGGAGATTCTTCGCCGTCTCCCCAACTTCAACCCACAGGTAAAGGCCAAACCCTTGCTTCCCCATCTTCATTCGTGTTCATTATTTAATGTAACTAAATCATGATGAACTTAACTTTGCATCATCATAATTATATATCATACTAACACTGAAATTATAAAAAAAATTATTTGTTGGTCATTTTTTAATTTGGCTAATTAAAATATGCATTTCTTTTAATTGATGTTTTGCTATTGTGTGTCAACAGTATGGCGTTGGATTGTTCTTTAGTTTTGTTGCTTTGTTTGCCAAGTGCTCGCTGATTAATTTTAACCAAAACAACTTACTTTACCATATGTTGGGGTTTGGCCTTTACCCAATTAGTTTCTTTTTCTTAAATCCTGAACCTCCCATTTGTCTTGTTGTCTAACAATTATGTGCCTCTCTAACTTATTCTTTTGGAAGTATCACAACATACTAACTAGTAGTTGCTGCTGCATTTCTTCTTATTGAAGGAGGTATTTCTTGTCGTTGAAATACTTGGACTAGTGAGTGGCCGTTTAAATATATTATTATTAAAGAACAAAGGTTATGTCTTATAATGGTTATGGCACCACCTGGTAATGTATTTGCCTTCGACATGAAATTTTCGCAACACTCGTGAACTAATGTGTCGGAAACTAGTCCTTTTGTAAAACGGGCAGAATGGCACATGCAATATAAATGTCCCTCGATATTTTCAAATGAAACTTGCTGTATCTGTGATGGCCCTTGAGGTCACATTTGAGAGTAATACATAATATCTGTAGATTACCAGGTAGTGCATAACTGGAATAAGTCTGATTTTAAAAACCTGGAAGTCACTACTCAAAGTCCTTTAGAGGGTAATAAAGGCTATGCCCACAATGAAGAAAATTTACAGGTGTAGCGCAGTAAACAACTAGCCAGTTCGCTGTCAAATCGGATTTGTTTGGCTTTGCTTAGTTTATAAAATAAGAATAAACTTAAAAACAATTCACCTGAATATCCTTTATATAAAGCACCATCAGTAATTATCTTTAAATTTTCTGCAGTTTTTATTAAAGCTATCCATATACAGTTGACCCTTGCTATAATGTCGATTTTGGGTGGTGCTCCAATACCTCGCTTTACGGCCTATATACGTTCTGGAAAAGTTGGCCGTAAAGTGATAAGACGTATAACGAATCAATTCTTTCTGCATTGCAACTTTCATTTTTTTTTCTTAAACGAAGTGAAACCTGTAAATTGTTCTATTGTTAGCCAAATCCGACCTTGTTTGTGAAAATTGGGGTAACTTATCACATTTTTTGGCCACTTTCTTTAATTATAGCAATTTTTTGGCTGTGTATGGAATCATTGTGGGCCGTAAATCGAAAACGTGACATAATTAAAAAATACCGTTATAGCGAAGGGCCGTATAGCGAGGTATAGGTGTATTGTAAATCCGCATTATAAGCTGAACTCCATATTTTTCTTCTAAACTGAATCCCTAGATCTAGATATGGTTATTAATGATGTCCTGCAAACAGTAACAACTGTTTGCTATTTTCTCTATAGTTGCTTGATTGGTATTTTTTAAATACCATCATAGTATATAGACATCAAATTGTTGCCATTTTCAGATTTTTCACGTTTAGCTTTTAGCTTAGTTGAGGCAACTTAAAATGTTGGAATACTTCTTAGGTTCTATGGATTAAATCAGTAGTGGTAGCAGCTTGGATAGCAGCTAGCTTAACTAATTCCTGCACTGACAATTTCCTCTATTTTTATATTGAGCAAGTTTAGCTTAACGTTGTGGATATAACATTTACTTGATTAAAACTGTGAATACTATATAATATGTATCCAAAGTGGTCAGTTACAGTAAATTCGGTAAATATTAGAAATGTTGATCAAAGCTGTAATTTGATTTTTTTCTGTATTATCAAATGAAATTGTTTGCTATCTGATTAGTTAGCATGCTTGGCAATAGTCAGCAATAACGTTTATATTTTGATTTCATTATTAATAATGGTAAATTATTAACATTTAAAGTTTTATGGTTGACAAAATATATTTTGGAAATGATCACTTTGATGGATTTTTGCCATATAGTAAATGCAATTTTTAAGTTTTAAAGTAGGATTGAAATGAGAAAGTGGTTTCAGATATGTTTGCTTATTTAAATGTTTTTCCTCTTGTATTTCAGAACCTCCAAATCCAGTACATTTTACTAGAAATCCATCAGAGCTACGAGGAACTTTCATAACAAGCATGTTGGTTAAAAGCAGCAGAGGTTTTGGCTTCACTATTGTTGGAGGAGACGATGAGGTGGAAGAGTTTCTGCAGATTAAATCTGTTGTTCCAGAGGGTCCTGCATGGCAGGACGGCAAATTAACCCAAGGTATAGGCGAGTTTTGTATATTATTTTGTATGTGTGCAAGATTAGCATAATTAATTTATTTCTTCTTTTTGTAGGCGATATTCTTGTTTATGTGGATGATACATGTGTTCTGGGTTACACACATCGTGATGTGGTTACTATGTTTCAAAACATTCCTGTTGGAGATGAAGTTACACTAGAAGTTTGTCGCGGTTATCCACTTCCATTCGATCCAAATGATCCAAACACAGAAATAGTCACGACATTGGCGGTTACTGCTGATGACAATAACGCAATGGATCCTCAAAGACCACCACCACCTCCTCCATTGCCATTAGCAAATTTTGCAAGTGATCTCTCTAGGCAGGATGAAAGCAATGAGACTTTAGAAAGAGACAACAGTGGTGCCATTCTTGAAGGCAGCGAGACTCCAGATATTTTGGATTTTTATGGGCGGCCTCACGACGGTCCAGTTCCTCTCGAAGTGTTGACTGTTGGCATAGTCAAAGGCTTAATGGGATTTGGATTCACAATAGCTGATAGTGCGCATGGACAAAAAGTAAAAAAGATTCTTGATCGGCCGCGCTGTAAGAATCTTGCAGAGGGCGACGTTCTACTGGAAATCAATAACAAAGATGTGCGTGGATTAGAACATGCCCACGTAGTGCAATTTCTTAAAGATTGTGCCCAAGGCCTTGAAGCCACTATCACTGTTCAAAGAGGTGGACAATCTAGTAAGGCTAGAGCGAAAGCTCTGAAAGCTGTAAGTATTTGCACTTATTAATTTATTTAGTTTTGATTTTTAAATTTCCAATTTAGTGGTTTGACAACTTTTTTTTTATTCCTAAAGGCCAAAAGTTTGGAAGACAATGCGGCACCAAGAAAAGAAGATTTAGGAAAATCGCAGGAGCGTTTCTTCAATTCCGTGTTCTCAAAAAGTTTTGGTAATGGTCTTATTCCAATTTTGACTTTATTTTCTGCTGTAAATGTTATGTTAGCTATGAATTGCAATTTCAAAACACAAAAACCGTGTTATAATATGTAACTTTTTCTTAGATGGCGGAATGCCTCCCATGGGGCCGTATCGTAGTAAAACGCCAACTGCAGATTTGTACGGCAGTCACCGAGAAAAGGAAATCGTACCAAATAGGCCGAAGACCCCTTTGGTGGACACCAGGAACCGTCCCAAAACGCCTACTTCGGTAACAGCTAACGGAATAGTCCGCTCTAAAACGCCTAACATGCAAGACCAGGCAATCGATAATAGAACTCAGGGTGGAATTCTGAACACTTCATCTCCAGCACTAGGGGAAGTTGGGGTAGCGACTCACCCAAATAACTTGGGAACTCTCGGACCTGGCAGTTTGTATGCGCGAGACGGACGCTACCCGGACTCCACCGACAACTGGCAATCCGGAAAGGTGGGCCGCGGCTACGGGGAACGACCAATGCTGCCCGAGCGAGGTCGTGTCGCTTCTGGTGACTGTGTTCCCACGCATGATGATCGAAGACCTGGTGTACCACCTGGAAATGCCCAATTCCCCAACTGGTCTATGGAGGCCAAGCAACAAGAGGAAAATTACTATGGTTATGAACATGGTCGAGGAGATGGTGAAGGGAGTGCAGCATTCACTTTGAATAACAGGTCGTTTGTTGACCAAGAGCATCACTATGGGCAGTCTCATTCCACCGGAGAGCCCCCTGCAATGTACAATAGTCAAGCGCGAAACAATCCTTACGGCTCAACCTATGGGGTCTCCACTGTGCAAAATACCAGTCATTACGGTACCACGACGAACAATAATGCTCCGCCGTATAATAACAACTCGTACCAAGACGGAGGAGGAAGTGGGAATATATATGACCCTGAATATGGCAATCACTACTCTGCCCCTCACCCTCGAAAGCAGGGCACCTCTTTTGAGAGGGAACAACCTTCGCCAGTCAACCACGTAGCTCGAAAGGTTAACAGCTGGTATGTTGGCCAACAGGAAAAGGAGAGAAATCAGTCATTCTCGCCTGCATTTCCCGTCAATCACACTCCGGAGTACATAGAAACAACCATTACGCTTTACAAACAGGAGACCGGATTCGGATTTAGGATTGTTGGTGGAACTGAAGAAGGTTCTCAGGTATGCTTTAAAAATACTTTATTCTGCTGTTTTGATAAATCGTGTACGAAGTAAATATATGACGGCGTTGTCAGTGAATGTCAGTCTGGTACAAATGTGGTTGCGTGCTTGCCCTTCCCCCTCCTGAGGGTTTTTTAAGGTGAATCACAACCCTATCACTTTCAATGGGTGAAATTTTAAAACACAATTCCAGCCAAACCAAAAGAG
>JAQGAE010003254.1:0-15237 GCA_034696685.1 Julus scandinavius | reverse complement strand
GATCAAACTTGAGTAGTGGAGGGGGTGGCTCAAGTTTGATTAATGGAGGAGGCCAGCAAATTTGGATAGTGAAGGGGGCGCTCAATTTTGGGTATTTTAAGGGTTGGCTTAAATTTGGGTAGTGGAGGGGGTGGATCAAACTTGAGTAGTGGAGGGGGTGGATCAAACTTGAGTAGTGGAGGGGGTGGCTCAAGTTTGGGTAATGGAGGAGGCCAGCAAATTTGGATAGTGAAGGGGGTGACACAAATTTGGATAGTGTAGGGGTGGCACAAATTTGGATAGTGGAGGGGGTGGCAGAAATTTGAGTAGTGGAGAGGGGCCGCAAATATGGGTAGCGGAGGACGGGGGAGGGGGCGTAAGTTTGGGCGCTAAATATCCTCGCTACGCCACTGCTTACCCCATCTTGAGGACATTATTTTTGAATGGCCACAAGTAATTTTAATAAACTCTTGTTACTTGAGCAATTTCCAGTTATGTATATAAAAAATAGACGAGTTTTTAATAATTATTTATTATTCTCCTGGATTTCATCGCGAACAATGCAGAGAATCCATTGTGAAAACCAACTCCAGCAGTACATCTTAAATATTACTTTCATGCGAGCACTTTTTGCAATAGTCAGCCAACAACAATAAACATCCTTCAACTAAACAACCCTGGAAACATAGCAGCATTTTAGGGAGAAAAACCTAGTGGATGTGAATCTGTTATGTATTTACAAATTGCAGAATTCTTTTTTTTTCGTTTTTTTTTTTTCGTCTTCCCCGAAACTCACAAATCAAACCCTACTTTGCATTAACAACCCTTATGTCCCTGAGAAATGCAGGCTAAGACACAGTGAAGAATACACAGTATATATATTGCGTTTCTTGGGTGCAAATGGGAGGAATTTTATATTGCTGGATACTGCTGGTGGGAGAAATCGATCCCAAAAACCCTACAGTATATACTCGATTCTTGACATTTATTATTTTTATAAGCATTTATCCGACTCACAGTTTGACTTCAATACCATTTCGAGCAAAAGAAGAAGAAGAAAAAAAAAATACATTTTCAAACTATGCTCGCTGATGCAGTGAAAAACTGGGGTTAAAAACAAGCTACGAATAAGAGCCGTAGCAATAAAAAAGCATCATAGTATAAACTCCAAAATAAAACCTACAAAATGCCAATGCTGCATATAAGAAATTTAGATTCTACGAGGATATTAACTTATCAGAGCGGTAGTCAGTTAAAATATGCAAATTATAAATCACGTAAAAATAAAGTCATACATATTCAGTTTGTGATGAACTTACGTAAAAATCTAAAATGAAAACGCAGGGATGTAATTTTTAGATTTTACGTTTTTATATAAAAGTAGTTATTAATATCTAACATCCCAGGTGGAAAAACAAATATGGGCAATGCATGGGCATATTTGCCCGTATATGCCCATGTATGGTGATACTTGCCCAGATATGACCACAATGTAAAATTTTATAAGAGAATCCAAAATTTTATAATGTATAATAACACAAAATGAAAAATTGAATTTTGCTTTTATGGCCCATCAAAGATCCAATATGGCCAATCAAAGGCTCACGATGACCTATCAAAGGCCAAATATGACCCATTTAAGGCCAAATATGACCATCAAGGGCCAAAAATGGCCCATCAGGGGCCAAATGTGGCCCTGCAAGAGAAAAATATGGTTCATTAAGGGGCAAATATGGCTCATAAAAGGCCAAATATAACCCAACGAAGGCCAAATATGGCCTCTCAAGGGCCAAATATGGCCCCTCAAGGGCTAAATATGACCCTTCAAGGGCCAAAAATGGCCCATCAGGGGCCAAGTATGGCCCCTCAAAGGCCAAATATGTCCAATCAAGGGCCAAATATGGCTCCTCAAAGGCGAAATATGACCCCAACAAAGGCCAAATATGGCCCCTAAAGGGCAAACTATGGCCCCTTAAAGGCCAAATATGTCCAATCAAGGGCCAAATATGGCTCCTCAAAGGCCAAATATGGCCCCATCAAAGGCCAAATATGGCCCCTAAAGGGCAAACTATGGCCCCTTAAAGGCCAAATATGGCCCATCAAGGGCCAAATATGGCCCATCAAAGGCCAAATATGGCCCATCAAGGGCCAAATTTGGCCCATCAGGGGTCAAATATGGACCCTCAAAGGCCAAATATGGCCAATCAAGAGCCAAATATGACCCATACATGGCTGTATATGGCCTACACATATCCTTATATAAATTTTCCAACCGGGATCAAATAAAATATATTTTTAATAGCTATACACATCATATTGCCACAAATTGCATTTTAAATACCAGCATATGGTTTCACTTTTGACACATTGTTAAAAAAAGCTTGCATGCCACATACTTTATAAAATGCATTTCTAATAATAATGAACTTGTTATTCGAACATTGACTCATAATTTTTTTTTATACAATCATTTCAATTTTTTTTGATAACATTAAAATTTAATTAAGCGTAATAATATACAGTAATTAAAACATTCATTTCATTCATGTTGAAGCCATCCTCTTACAGTGTTTATTGTTTTATGCTTACATTGTTAGCCATAGCCATCAGATGTCATATTCAAACATCCATTTTTCTGATTAAGGTAATCCTTTTACATTTCACCCATTCAAATATTCATTAAATATATAAAACTGGAGCCGAAATCCGTCGTTCGGTATCGAATAATATATGCGGAAACTTAATTTGATTTACATTTTGTAATAATTTTCAGAAATCCAACGGTCACACACCTACCTACAAACGGATGAAAAGGAAAGAACGAATTTGCCTGAATTTAATTGGTATTCAGATATATATGGAAGTTGCCATCATCAAAAGCAATTGAATGGAAAATTGCAAATGCACAATTTATGGTGTTTTATGACGACACCCGGTGTGCTCGTTATTGCTGCCAGTTTTGGATTTTAATTTAAGCATCCAGGGCGCTTAAAACAACAACAACAACGACGAGGATTGATGTTTATAACCAAACTTGTGCGAAATGAGGATGAAGTGCCAGAATGCCTCTAAGGGAAGGGAAAATTGTCCCCATTTCGCTACTATTTCGACCAGAAAAATGGAGTACTTATGGAGGATAATAAGCAGACATTATGGACGTGTTTAGTGGTGAAGCATTGCTCACATAAATTCATGAAAATCACTATCATCAGATCAAGAAGCCTGTGAATTTCTCATGTTGTGGTGATCATAAAAATATCACATTATATTTACTTCACATTTTCAGTGTTCTTTCTTCGGATGATCGATACCAGGCTGCTTCGAGCAACAACCGAAATAACAGCAAAAAGTGAAAAGGAAACGAGAAAAAAATGTATCGCATATACATAAAAACAAAAGAGCCAGAGGAGCCAAGAAAATCTTTGCTTATAAAAATATCGATTGGTGGGAAGAATCGTTCACGATGCCAACCGAGGATACAGATTTTTGCTATAACCTCTATTACTCCGTACACTACGCGCGACAATTACCCATCTGAATTCTTTTGCATGAATGGATAATAACAGTAGGGGTACTCAAACAGATCCCAAAATGTCGCACATGTGTGCAGTTTATAAGTTAATCAGGGCCATAGTGCATGTGTTGACCTCGTTTTTGAAATGGCGCCTTCTAATTGGCTGGACCTACTGCAGTGAGGCTAGCAGAAGTGGTGGAGAAGGAAGTTGGTTTTAACTGCAGTCCAACTTGGCAGGTCTGGGCAAGCTGCATTTGTGAACATGTCATTAAAGACACTCAACTAGTTGGCCTTGGCAGAGCTGCTTGACTGCTGCTACCCCAACCCCCTACCTGGAAAAAGGATTGTCTGGCGTTAACACATCAATTGGGTATAATGCAGATAACCCTACTACCCAAGTGAAAAGTATGTTTGAGTACCCCTAGTAAAAGTTTAGTGAAAAATAATTTCATCTTTGTAAACTGTGCATTGATGACTGTGTCATCATCCGTATATATATATATATTTCTAAAGTAATCCAGCGAGAAGTCTACAGAAACTGATCGCCATGTAACATATACATGCATGGCATTTTTTACGCGCAAAACTGTGTGCTTTTTTCCACTGTCCTCCTATTTCTCGCCCTATTTCCCAAAAAATCTCCACTCACAACCCCTTTACCCATCGTTTTGTATGCCCTCGAAATAATGTTATTATCTACTTGAAGATTCTCTACAAGCGCCTGGATCGTATCTTCCGAAATCATGTGGAGGAAGCAATTTTGTGCAACTATATAGACATGTTCTGTTTTAAGAACATTCAAAATATAAATAATGTACTCTTAAGGATAGGTCTGATAAAGGTCAATGTGAAAAAAAAAATATCTTCGACTGTTATATCCAATCTTCCCGAAAAATATCTAAATTATACGTGTTAATATCCTTATATATAAAAATTGGAAAATAAATTGCACTTCGCATTGTTTTATTATTTCTTATAAATGTCTCTTCTTCTTACAATATGAATTATCATAAAGACAAATGGAATTTCAGTGTTTGAACAATGAACGATTGTGAATGTAATTCGTCTAAGTGAGTGTTGTTAAGATACAATTCATAGTCAGTTAGGAATACAAAAATTTACATAATCATTTACCCGTATTATTTCATATTGAAACAGAAAATCACTAAAGACAGGTAGCAATGTTAAATTATCTTTTTTGACAGTTTTGCGTGGCTTCCTTCCGGGCAATTTTTATGGAAAATAGTTTTCATTTCAAAATGCGAATAAGCGAGCTTTTTCGATAAATGTTCAGTCTTGTCTTGGGATATCATGTCAATCATCCTTGTATATGAAATTTTTATCTCTTGAATTCCCATAACCGATCCTCGTTGTAATTAATCAAAACTTTATTCAACCATGGGGAAATTTCATTTGAAGAACATTAACAAATTTTAAGTTAGTAAATCAAAACGTTTTAGCATATTTTATTAAATTGTAATATGCCCTATACTACTTACTTGGGTATTGTCAAGATTTGAATGTCAACTTTGACATCCGAAATAACAAAATATTGATTAAAAAACTACATTTTAAATTTATATGTACACTGTGAGTCATAAAAACGTAGAACCAAATAAAAAAAATCACAACTTGGTAAAAAATGATTCAATTTAAATGAAATTTGGCACTAACATAGAACAATAGTGTAGGAACAAAAACGAATTATAATATGTGGTCAAAATGTTCTCCGGTGGCTTTTACACACGCACGGAGTCTAACGCGCCATTCTTTGATTGACAAATCGATTATACGCTGGTCGATTTCAAACCAAGTTTTCTTAATTCGTAGTTTCGAGTCTTCGATATTATTAATCTTCGATTTGTAAGCATTTTCCTGGAGAACTCCCCAAATGTTGTAGTCCACTTTATTCAACTCCGGACTGTTCCGAGATTTGTCGCATGTCCAAAACAAGTTTTTTATTCCTACACTATTGTTCTATGTAAGTGCCAAATTACATTTTAATCGATTCATTTTTCAAGAAGTTGTGATTTTATTTATTGGGTTCTACGTTTTTATGACTCACAGCGTAGTCTGCAAAAAAATAAATTTTACAAGTAGTTGGTATTTTCATCTAACATCGCTATTATAACCTTCATTTCTTGGTGGAGTCGTTTAAGAATACTTTTACAGACGAAACCACATTTCATTTGATGAAATATTTCAAATTAAATAATGAATGGCATGGTACACATTTTTGTATTATTTCACAGAAAGAAGCGTATTGTTTTCGTTAAAAAATGAAAACCACAATGGCAACCAGACAGGCCAGAAATCTTAAACTTAAGAACAATACCATAAATGGCTTTATTTTTTTTTCCATAAAGATGTCTTAGCATAATGTGTTCATTCTGAATGCAAATTTAATTAAAACTTGAGAAGTTTTCTTTCTAGGAAAATAGCAAACAAAAAACCTCGTATTTTGCGAGGCAATCGAGGCTACGTTGGCTACACATGACTTGAGTTTTAATTAAAAATCTCGAAACTGCTACGTAAAATGCACAATGAAATTATGTGACGCAAGTGGCAGCACTATTTTGGACATGGGTAAGCAATATGTTATGGAAGATGACACATGGGGCTATAGAGCAATTTAGAGAGCAGCGATTAGAGATTTAATTATTTATGTGTGGCAGAGATGCTTATCGTGGCTTGAGAAAAGTGCAGACTCAAAGTTTCATAAACCACGATTAAACATTAAAAAGCAAGGTGATATTGAACGGGTCTAATCATCAATTATGCACAGTGAAACGGGCGTTAATTAAGTTAGCCATTTTTATAATATCTTTTAAGGGATCCCTGGACAATGTTGACGCAAAACTTATAGGCTGTAATAATTGTGGCCATGAAATATGTTGCGTAAAAACAATCTGCGTGATTGATAGCCAACAAAATTTCAAAACCAAAATGCCAATAAATGTCAAAAGTGTTATAAGAAATTTTAAGAAAATTATAATCATTTTTACAGATTATCTAAACCGTTGCGCAAAACTTGTTCCGTGGCACAGTGGGACACGGGGCACAGTGGTACAAAGTCTTTATAAAATCAGGTTTTATGCTTTTGATTTGCAAAGAAGCTGTATGCAGCAATCTTTAATTAACCAAAATTTCTGCGATCTGACACAAGTATAAAAGATAATATTTGCAGTTAGTTATTGTTCTTGAAAAGTAATTATTCAACTCACAATTGGATTTTTATTCTAGGTGTAATTATAAAACATTAGTAATGCTGCAATATACAATTGACGAGTGGATATATCCAGGTATAATTTCAAACTAAACTTTATGTTAATTAGCCATTCGGTCTGCTGTTAGGACTTATTCAAATCAAATTGGTTATACGGGGTACAGTGGACCACAACATTATGGGGTACAGTGGGCCATGTCCCAGTATACCCCAATTAATGTTTTTGAAAAATATTTGTAAATTTTCTCATTAATCATAACTTTAAATAAAAACCATGTTTAAATTTATGTTTTAAAGTAAAAACGGTTAACAATCACAGAAAAAGCCACATTTGAACAAGTAAGCAGTAAAAATATGAAAGCTGCTGTAATTACAGTTAATTTTAATAGTTTTCTAATTTATACTTGGAATTTTAAATTGACGTGCTGAATTAAACACAATTAATCAATGTGGTGTTCGTTTTCTTGTAAAATTTGTCTTAATTTCACGTGGACCACTGTACCCCATGCCATGTCCCACTGTGCCTCGGATATAGGGGCACAGTGGGACAGTCTGCAAACCAACTAATATTTTATAGCAAAAAATCTAGTAGCTCTAAAACGATGACAAAATGTATACAGATCCTGATGGCACACAGATCCTGTGTTATTGTTTTACAAGTTATATATATTTTTCCCAAAAAAAATGAATTCTAAAAAGTATACCCACTGTGCCCCGAGAACAAACCCATACTCGCTTTACGGCCTAGAATATACGGCTGTTGTTGGCTGTTAAGCGAAAAGCCGTATAAGAGTAATTTTTTTCTGCATTGTGATTTTTATTTTTTTCCTTTCTTTAACGAAGTGAAACCCATAAGATGTTTTATTGTTAGCCAAATTTGACCTTGTTTTTGCAAATTGGGGTAACTTATCACATTTTTTAGCCACTTTCTTTAATTACAGCATTTTTTTGGCCGTATGACGAAACATTATGAGCAGCAACTCGAAACAGTGCTATAATTAAAAAGGCCGTTATAGGGAAAGGCCGTATAAAGAGAGGCCGAAAGCGAGATATAGGTGAACATTAAATATTTCTAATATAACGTGTACGTGCCAATAAATTTTTTAAATATTACATGATTCAATTTGTTAACTTTTTCCAAAAACGACTATTTTGGAAAATAGATACTTTTACAGTGTATTAAAGAAGTATTGCATAAACTTCACTAATTTAAACATCTAATAATTACATCAAATATTATGCAAGATATAAAAGGTTTACATTCTTGAACAAAATAAACACTGCTTTAAAGACTTTGTAAAATTAAACAATCAACAAATAGAAAAAAATTCGGAAAATTTCAGATAGCCAATATGTTGGGATTTGTAATAAATTATGACTAGATTTAAACTTTCTATAAATTTTGACAAATGCAAGCAGTACATTCATCTAATATCAACGTTGTCTGTGCACTCTAAAAATGAATCAGGAATAGTTATGATAGCAAGCAAAAATAAATCTTCAATAAGCAATATTTTAATTGGCATCAATATATTTTCTCATTTTCTTCTAAGAAGAAATTTCTTTCAGGATTATTCCAAATAAACGACTAAATGCATTCGCTGTATAAATTATTTCCTGTTGAAAGACTTTCAAAATATTGCTTCAAAGAAAATAACAATAAAATCGAAATTGCTTTTCTGCTTTATCGTCGGAGAAAATCGGGATGTAAAATATGCCAAGATAATTTGTTGGGCAAATATATGTATACAAAGTTCAACACAAAACAAACTGTACAGGGTGTATCAAATGATTTTCAGTTCATTAGAAATGTTAACAAATGTTTTAATTTGTATACAGATTCTCAACATTAAGTTCCGATATCAATTATTCTACACTGTGAGTCATAAAAACGTAGAACCCAATAAAAAATGACAACTTTGTGAAAAATGCTTCGATTTAAATAAATTTTGCAATTACATAGAACATTAGTGTAGGAATAAAAATGAATTATAAAATGTGCTCAAAATGTTCTCCGGTGGCTTTTACACAAGCCCGGAGTCTAACGCGCCATTCTTCGATCGACGAATCGATTATACGCTGGTCGAGTTCAATCAAAATTTTCTTAATTCGTAGTTTCGAGTCTTCCATGTTATTAATCTTCGATTTGTAAACATTTTCTTGGAGAACTCCCCAAATGTTGTAGTCCAATGGATTCAAGTCCAGACTGTAGCGTTTCCGGTTGCAGCAGTTCAAGTGTTTCTCAAGCATGGTGAGCGGGCGCACCGTCTTGTCGAAAAATCAAAAAATCCTAGATTTGTCGCATTTCCGGCACAACTTTTGTGTTTCTACACTATTGTTTTATGCAAGTGAAAAATTTCATTTAAATCGAAGCATTTTTCACGAAGTTGTGCTTTTTTTTTATTGGGTTCTACTATTTTATGACTCACAGTGAACATTGTTTCATCATGTCATCTTGACTTCAGTTTAGAAAATTACAAGATAAATACGATATGATATCATTAAGCTGATATTCTACCGGATTTGAGCATTAAGTAAAGGAAATGTGCAAGCTTGTATTTCACCTGTTATACAGTAATACACCTATATCTCGTTATACGGCCGCTCTTTTATACGTCCTTTCGCTATAACGGCCTTTTTTAATTATAACACTGTTTCGATTTACGGCCCACAATACTTCGTTATACGGCCAAAAAAAAAATGCTGCAATTAAAAAAAATGGCCAAAAAATGTAATAAGTTACCCCAATTTGCACAAGCAAAAAAATAAAAATCACAATGCAGAAAAAATTGATTCGTTATACGGCTTTTTCGCTTTACGGCCAACTTTTCCGGGACGTATCTAGTCCGTAAAGCGAGGTATGGGCGTAGTTTCATTTTAGTTTCATTATGATTTTAGTTTCGAGATGGTATGCCTAAGGAATAAGATGGATATGCCATACCTTGGGTTCTTATTATAGAAAGCAACTTATTGAAAGCTTACTTACATGATCTCTTTGGATTCGTGTTTATACTTCTCTGGACTGGCAAACTGGACTGGTCAGTGTTCCATCAAGCGGACGTGTGGGAGTCTTTTTTGTTATTTTCGCTATTACTAAAGCTATCCTGTAACATTACAACACAAATGCAATATTAACTCGTGGGTCCAGGTTTATCATAATTGCGATCATAATGTTCATATTAAAATTCAAAATCGTGAACAATTTCAAGTAAGGCGCCATTTTGTTTTTGATAGTTTGTTCGAAATTCTGAATGAATTGTGACGCCATATTGCAACCTAAAACCACAATTTCCTGCCCTTTAAAATCTCAATTTCAGTTTTTTTCTACGACATCTGGTTTTCGAATAATAAACGAATATGCAAGTCTTTTTGACCGCCCCTCGTATATTTTATTACATCATATTTAAGACAAAGTTACAATTTTATATCGGTTTGATTGCACATATTCAAAAAATGCATTTTAGTAAAATTTATTTTACAGTATTTTCATTATTTTATCACCCGGAATGAGAATAATTTCTTATATCAATTGAAATAATACGAGTTTAATGAGTTATGGGTAGTGCCATATTCATTTGGATAAGTATAGTTTGGACAAGTACAGCAGAAGAATCATTGCAGGCGGATTAAATACTTGAATGAAATACTTTCTTAAACTTAACAAGAGATACTTGAATGTAAAATAAAAATTAATATTAATAGCTCTATAAAAATAAACTTTCCATTTCAACAAGAAAACCATTAAAGAGACTATCTCCAAATTTTCCACAAAACTCTGAAGCCATTGGAATGAGCCAAAAGTAGCTGCTTAATAAAATCTCGTACATAACTTAGGAATCTAATTTCGTTTATAGGCCCATTTATCATCCCCCATCTAACTCGGTTGCACCATCTGCGCTAAACTCATCAACGTTATACAAGGCAAGCACAGCTGCACCAAAGTGATGCTGAAGCATTCATGGGGGTATTAAATATTGGATATTTTATAATTGGCCAACAAGATACGAGTTGCTGCTACCTATGAAACAATAACCCACCAGGATTTTAATATATATATCACGGTTTTATTTATGTTGACAGAATCAAGGTAATGTATATGAAAGGGTGGTCCCAACGTTTCGTACCAAAAGCGCCACAAAAGTCATTTGGCACATACCCACGGACCGCACAGTCTATAATTTAAAAATTCTAATTTGTAGTATTGGTATTAGTTTAAAAATTTAAGTTTATTATTAATTATATTATGTTACAAATAATCCAACTTAATTTTTAGGCTTTAATCCTCTGTCAGGCGTGCCTGTATTAAATTGATAAACTTGATGCATTGCATCATACCATTTACAAACCAACAACTGCTGAGTCATCTGCCCCTAAGTAGCTTCCTAACTTCCACCCCTCTACTTGCCCATGTGGTTAAGTGGTCTAAGGTCATCTGCATTTTAAAGATAAAATGACATTGTTTAATTCTTATATTGCATGCCCATTAGTGTAATTTTTTGCACCTTTGGAAAACTAAACATTTTACACTCTTGGTAAGTACTACTATATATTTTAAGAATGCACAGGTGGTTTTTATGAATTTTTAAAGTTATTTAACTCTGTTTTCGGCTTATGATCAAATTGATACATGGTGCCTGACTATATTAGTTTTTTAACCTTTGGTTAGATAAGCTGTAATAATGGCAGACTACAAGCTCCAAATGTTACGGAAATTAAGATAACATTAGTATATGTCATTTAGTTTTAAAACATTTCACCTGTTTTACTTCTTTTTTCTTTAAAAAATTACAAAAACTATCAATTTGACACCACACGCCAAATTTTGTTGCTTTTTGGGGCAATGCCTGACGGAGGGTTAAGGTGCATTTTATTACATGTTGTCGAGGGCCACTAAAAACTCTTTGGGGGCCGAAGTTGGCCCGCGGTGTTTGATTATCATTTAATTTTTTCAAAGAGCACTCACATCCCAATGATGGGCCACATTCATTTTTTAATTAACTTATTTAACTTTAATTTGGTTTATTTGCAAACTTTTTTTTAATTCGACCATGAACCATCATTTTATTATAAATATTTAAACAACGCTTTCTACATACAATTAATTGATTTAACTCAAACTACAGTCAGCAAATAATTGCCATATTTTAGCTAGGTGGGCTGTAACCAATCATTTTAAGAGAAAGCTCCCACGTCAGTAGTCACTTACCCCCATACCACAGTTGCTCAAATTGCATGAGCTTGAGACCGAGCTGTGTCTCAAGTCCCAGATGCATACCACAGCTGCACAGAAAAATTGCCAAGACGAGCTCAAGACTGTGACAAGACAACCAAATGTGAGACTCAAGCTTGAGCTTAAGCTTGAGATGCAGCTTAGATTAGGCCAAGCTTGAGCTGCAGTTTGTTGAGCAGCTGTGGTACGGGGTTAGACATAGATTAAATTTTTACTAAATCTGGACTTTTGCCAGGAAGGCCATCGTCTAATCGCATGCAAAAAAAGGACCAATAGTAAGTATCCGTCTTGGCACGAAACTCTGTCAAAGGATTTGAGTGATTATGTCTAGTAAGTAGTATAAGTGATCTCAGCACTTCAGGACTCAGCCTGACTGGCCTTATGGTCAGCACTGATCTCAGCAATAAGGTAATGTTAGAGTTATTAATATAGGTATTAAAGGTTGATTAATGGATATATTTGGGCCTTTACTGCCCATGTAGCAATCCTTAACAACAGCCACACCGTGGGTATGTGGATCTCAGTTAGTAGGGAGGGTATTAAGAGTTTAGGGGTGGTGTCAGGAATGTGTATAGATTTAGATGTCATTATGGTTGGATTAACACATGAAAACAAGAGGTGGTGCCAACTCCACGGGTTAGCATTGCATAACGGGCAGTGGGACTGGGTGAGGACTTGGTCTACTCTTAGAGTGGTCGTTAGGCGTCATTATATTTGAATTCCGAGAAAGATTAAAACGAATGAATAACCCCATAGATAACTTTTCTCATCTGGACCTCAAAGTGTCTCAATTTAGAGAGTGGAGCACTTCCGTCACACTTGTGGAATTTTTATAATAGCCCTTAATAAATCTGTCTCCTCGAAGGCTGGACCATCTCTCTATCCTGAATATGAACCATCCTGTGAGAGTCCTATATAAAAGCGCAATATTCCAACACAGAGCGAACCAGAGTTGCGTAGCCAGTTTCCTTTACATTGTCCGCACATTCTCAAAATACGCGTTGAATGAATCTAAGGCGTTGGTTCGCTGCACCAACAATTTTTGTGAAATTATCTACAAATTATATGAACTGTTATAAATCATAGCCACAAGGTTGTAGCAGTACAGGTTTAAAGTTTGCGTTACCTTATTGTATATGATAAGTGCATTAAACACAATTTTCTTCGATTAACCGCAATCCACTGTATCAAAAAAAGTGTATTTGGTTCACATGGTACGATGACTATTACCAAATTGATGTTGTGTTAAATTCAGCATAATGTTTAACTAATGTGGACGCCAAGGCCGTATATATGGGGGGATATTGGGGATAGACCCCTCCCCCCCGAAATCCAATAATTTTACGAATTTCAAGCAAAATCTGCCAATTTTCCACGATTTTTGGACCATATTCTCCCGAAATGTTTTAACTCCCCCTTCCCCCCAAAATGTGATCACATATACGGCCTTGTATGGACCCAATTTGTTAGCATGTATTTAAATCAAATTTAAAGAATATCATAGAAAAACGAAATTTGTTATTACTTGCTTATCACAAATTAGCTCTAAGTAACAGATTTAGGGAAAATAAGACACGCATAACAATAGCATTTTAGGCCGCATTTAAGGTTTGTCGAAACTGTACCTTGTATTTAATGAAAGCTGCATTGAAACTTGGTTTGATGAGAATTTTGTCCTCGTGTAGGTCATTTCCCTGCTTTCGTAATTTAATTTAGTAGCCCGCTCTTTTTCGCGTTTCGAATAAGGAGCAAAAACAGAGCCTAATTTATCTTTCAAATGTTCACCCATAAACGCTACGAGCACACTTTGCGAATGAATAACATTCAACCCCATCATCATTTACTTTGATGAAATTTTACCTGATGTTGAACCAAAGCCAGCAAAACTCTTGAATCACTGTTTAAAAATGAGATAGCCCTAAAAGTAGCAGCCATTGGGTCGAAATTACGCCATGGTCTGACGACAATAACGATAAACGTAATTGGGAAAAACACGTAGGATATAAGTCTAAATCATAAAACTTAATAGCTATGTGTGCTTTAAACCGAAATCATTTGTGTCAACTCGAATTAAAGAAGGTATCAATCCGTATTACTTCCAGAAACGAGCATCTACGTACATTACATCTATTGTGTCTGTAGAAATAAAACAAAGATTTTGTTTAAAAAATAAGCTAGGGAAAAAGATATTTAAAAAAACTGCTACAATTGCTTCACAATTCAAAAAACGTGTTGAATAAAATGTCTTTCTGACATTTGCTTTTTATGGCATTTTGGTTCTTAACTATAAACCCTGGTACATTATTTATTTATTTAATAAGGATGTTAGTTATATAAACATGGACCAATGAAGTATATAAGTCATCACAATTTTTTTATTGAGGGGGGAGGAAAGGGAGGAATAGAATCTAGAATCTTGGGGTGGACTATTAACTAAAAAAAATCGCGCTTTTATTGCAGAGAAATTTCCATTTTAATTCAGATTAATTGCATTTCTAAAGCACAATTTTAATGCAGAATAATTGCATTTCTTAAACAACGAAAATCTAACTTTTACTGCCAAAAAAAACGTATTTTACCTAACACAAATCACAATTTTAATGCAGAAATTTACCTCAGAAAAATGGCACTTTTACCTTAAAAAGATCATATTCTTAATGCAGATTAATTGCATTATTAAAACAGAAAATCTAACTTTTAATGAACTTTCATTAAAAAAACTTTCTATAGTGGAAAAATCATACTTCTAATGCAAAAGTGCAAATCTCCTATTATATTTTGCCAATTCGGCTTTAATTTTTTTTAATTTCTCAGATTTCGACAGGTAAGGAAGTTAGGGGGAGGGATGAGAAGGAAGGGAAACCAATATCTCAATATGAACCAATATAATTATTATATACATTCACTGATATTGCTCGTAAATGCTACATGACGAATACAACTATGAAGAGATATACAAATTTCCTCAAAATGTGATGCATAAAAACTGGCATACATTCGTGCTTTTTGCAATTCTAGGAATGACCTATGTATATGCCGATTATAAAATATAATAGATGTCTACTCATCCCGAGCTCTATATGATAAAAGTAAGCACTTTGGAGAAACCAAATTCATTTATTTAAAATACAGAAACAATGTCTAAAGAATTCTTGACCAACATGCATAGACCCTAATCATCGATTATATTTTGTCTGAAAAGGAAATACAGTGTAAGGCTCCAGCAAAGATCACCCGCGAATAAGGGTCCAAACGCGAACTTTGGTCGAGCGTTATTTATTAACATAT